>CAUYLG010052491.1:0-13128 GCA_963573385.1 Cacajao melanocephalus | reverse complement strand
CAAAACCACGTTGAGATACCATCTTACGCCAGTTAGAATGGCTATCATTAAAAAATCTGGAGACAACAGATGCTGGAGAGGATGTGGAGAAAAAGGAACACTTTTACACTGTTGGTGGGAGTGTAAATTAGTTCAACCATTATGGAAGACAGTGTGGCGATGCCTCAAGGATCTAGAAATAGAAATTCCATTTGACCCAGCAATCCCATTACTGGGTATATACCCAAAGGATTATAAATCATTCTATCATAAAGACACATGCACATGTAGGTTCACTGCAGCGCTATTTACAACAGCAAAGACCTGGAACCAACCCAAATGCCCATCAATGATAGACTGGACAAAGAAAACGTGGCACATATACACCATGGGGTACTACAGAGCCATAAAAAATGACAAGTTTGTGTCCTCTGTAGAGACATGGATGAATCTGGAAACCACCATTCTCGGCCAACTGACACAAGAACAGAAAACCAAACACTGCATGTTTTCACTCATAGGCAGGTGACAAACAATGAGAACACCTGGGCACAGGGAAGGGAAGGACACTCACTGGGCTGGAGGGGAGGGGACGGGAGGGACAGCAGAGCTGAGGCGGTAAGGATGGGGAGGGATAACACCGGGAGAAATGCCTGATGTAGGCGACAGGGGGATGGAGAAAGCAAACCACCGTGGCATGCATGTACCTATACAACAATCCTGGAGGATGCAGGATGTGCACACGTACCCCAGAGCCCAAAGTACAATTAAAAACAACAACAACCACAACATAGTTCCAGAGATTCATCTGTTCACAGTGATTGGCCCACCCACCTGACCAGGAAAATTTCAGCTATCACATCGGATGAACTTTAGAGTCAGTAATTGTGGCAAAATGCAACTATAGCCAGCACTGAAAATATAACTGTCCACATCAAAAACTCAGAGTTCGTAACTGAAATGTACCAATGTAGAGTTTTCATATTCAATTATTATTGTTCTTATGGAGAAATTGATGGATAGAGCAGGATGATTATTATCGTGACAGATTCTGAGATACTGACTTCAACCTGTTTTAAAATATTAAAATATGTTCAACATTACAATTCAAATTCAAAGGTGTACTCTTGATGTTATGAATAGCATTATTAAACTCCATGCCACAGCTACCCTCCCAAGAGCAAATAGAAAAATAATGATGGCAACTGTTTTACCCAAATTTGTGGTTTTGCACATGCTGACGTAATTTTTTCATAGTAGAAAATAACATTTTCTGTATCATACATGACAGCAGAATATTATGTGTATTAATTAAAAACTTGGACATGACAATAATCTGACTAGCATAAGGATATATCTCAATGACCATCTTACTATGAAGTTAGTCATCTTTGACTCTCTATTCCAAATGATTGCATAAAATAAGGAAAACACATAAAATTCTTTGACAATAGCTCAGCCTTGTTTCCCCCAATTGTACCAAACTTAGAAAGCACAGTGATTTTAAAAAACAAAAAAGACACAACACCACAACACAATAGTAGGGTAGAAAATATTTGTAGTAACCACTGTGGATGTCCAGCTTTGAATAGAACTGAAATTTACTATATTTCTAATATGATGCAGACCCTGTGCTAAGTACTCTGAATAATTATCTAATGACAATAAATTAGAAGTGAATGTCATAGTCACATTCACTAGGGGAAGAACACATTTACCTGTTTATCTAAGGTCACAGACCTGGCTCATTAAATCCAGGTGGATGTATTCGAAAGTACTTGCATCCTCAAGTACCAAGACACTAAATAGTGACTCAAGTTGGTACAGAGTGAGCAATGGAAGACGACTCCTCCAATTAGTGTTTAAAATAAATAATGCAACAACAGCAATATCCTCTGAGGCACAGATATGTGAAAAGATTTGAAAATCCCCACATGCCACTACGATAAACCCAACGGTCCCCTCTTCTCTACTTGATACCCAAGACTCTGCAGGAAGGATGTTATGCATTTGAAGATTCTTTTATGTGTGTATATATATGTGTATATTACCTGGGTGACAAAATTATCTGTACACCAAACCCAGTGACACAATCTACTCATGTAACAAACCTGCATATGTACTTCTTGAACCTAAAATAAAAGTTGGAAGACAGAAAATTTTTTTTACAAAAATTTAGCTCCATTAATCTATAGTCTCATTCAATTTTGCATGTATTCTTACACTACTTTATTCTGTCAATTTCTTACATTGTGTATAAGTTCTGGGGTACATGTGCAGATCTTGCAGGATTGTTGCATAGGTACACACATGCCATGGTGGTTTGCTGCCTCCATCCCCCCGTCACCTACATCAGGCATTTCTCCCAGTGTTATCCCTCTCCAACCTCCCCACCCCTGCTATCCTTCCCCTAGCCTCCCATCCTCTAAGAGACCCCAGTGTGTGATGTTCCCCTCCTGTGTAAGTCAATGTGTTCTCATTGTTCAACACCCACCTATGAGTGAGAACATGCAGTGTTTGGTTTTCTGTTCTTGTGTCAGTTTGCTGAGAATGATAGTTTCCAGACTCATCCATGTCCCTGCAAAGGACATGAACTCACCCTTTTTTATGACTGCATAGTATTCCATGGTGTATATGTGCCACATTTTCTTTATCCAGTCTATCATTGATGGGCATTTGGGTTGGTTCCAGGTCTTTGCTATTGTAAACAGTACCCCAATGAACATACGTGTGCATGTGTCTTTATAACAGAATGATTTCTAATCCTTTGGGTATATATCCAGTAATAGGATTGCTGGGTCAAATGGTATTTCTAGTTCTAAATCCTTGAGGAATCGCCACACTGTCTTTGACACACTGTCTTTCACAATGGTTGAACTAATTTACACTCCCACCAACAGTGTAAAAATGTTCCTCTTTCAGCATCTGTTGTCTCCAGATTTTTTAATGATCACCATTCTAACTGGCGTGAGATGGTATTTCAATGTGGTTTTGATTTGCATCTCTCTAATGACCAGTGATTATGAGTATTTTTTCATGTTTGTTGGCTGCATAAATGTCTTCTTTTGAAAAGTGTTTGTTCATATCCTTTGCCCACTTTCTATTCAACATAGTATTGGAAGTTCTAGCCAGAGCAATCAGGCATGTGCAGATTATTTTCCCCTTAAAGTCTTCCCCACTGCTTTTTTTTTTTTTTTTTTTAAGACAGAGTTTATTTCTGTTGTCCAGGCTAGAGTGCAGTGGTGCAATCTCGGCTCACTGCAACCTCTGCCTCCTGAGTTCAAGTGATTCTCCTATCTCAGCCTCCTGAGTAGCCCAGACTACAGAAGTGTGTCACCACCTCCTGTTTTTTTGTTTTTTGTTTTTTGTTTTTTTTTTTGTATTTTTAGTAGAGATAGGGTTTTGCCATGTTGGCCAGGCTGGTCTCAAACTCCTGACCTCAGGTGATCCGCCCGTCTTGGCCTCCCAAAGTGCTGGGATTACACATGTGAGCCGCCGTGCCCAGCCTTGCCAGTGCTCATTTTTAACCGACTGTAATCTGCAAAATTTCTAGTACAAGTTTCCTGCCTCAGGGATACTAGAATATTGGGTCCTGGAATAGATAAAATAAACTATTTGAATCTTTCTTCTTTCATTTGTGAAATATAAACTATAAATCTCACATAGAATTGTAAAATGAAGAATCATAAACAGACTATAATGTATTTTACAGAAAGTGTCTTTGGTGCTAAATATTTGTCTCTGCTACTTAAGTTGGCTGTATCTATTATAAACTAATATAAGATTAGCATAAGAAATAATGGGCAATTAAACATTGCAAGTAAATTCTGTGTTATGACTTACAACAAACTAAGTATTTGTAAGAAATTTTATGTAACCAAAAGGTGTAATATTGAACCAGTATTAATGTAAAATAAATCTTATATAGTCTGCTATTTTATTTGCTCCCATCAGATCACATTAGTAAAATGAATTAATTTTATTATAGAAAAACCTATGACATCTTAATAAAATATATCTCAGAAAATGGGGAGGATATTATTAAATATGAAGTAACATTGTCAAGTAATAGTCATTTTAGTATATTATCACTAAGAGACTGCTCTGTCTTTCTCTAATGGATATTAGAGCTTTATACTGGTAATGGAAAGGAAATATGTATAGTATATCATTTAAAGAATAATATTTTGTAAAGTATTTGGAAAAATTTTCAAACTATTTTTACTATTTTCCATCAGTCAGTTAAATATTTTCAAACTTGTCTCTCGGAATGTATTTATTGTAAGTATCTAAAATAATCTTGCATGTATGTGCACAGATGTGTGTAAAGTCTTGTTACTTCTAGTCTTTTTGGCTTGAAACACCAAGGTGATTAAAACACAGGAAAAATATATGCACAAGAAATCTTAGTAGAAATTAAAATAATCTCCTATATCTCACTAGTTATTCTTTTTAGGAGCACAGATTATATGCTCTGCCGTTATGGCCTCCCATCGAAAGTATGAGAACAGAGATATTCAGTTCTTGACAATCATCTGGACTTGGACATCAGTCTAGGAACTAGAAATACTGTTCCTTGAGTTTTCCACCATTCAGGTTTTGTTGTTTCTTCCAAATAATTCAATCAGAAAATTCAACCAGAATTCTAAACAAAACTCATTTTTTAGAGAATTGTTCAATGACTCTCTAGGTAAACTTCTAAACAAATGCACTGAGTAATTAAATGAAAAGTCAGCAACAATTCACAGGTGTATGATGATGGTGGGAATTTATTTTAGGAGGTGGAAGAATTGCTTAGCTCAAGTTAGCTGGTTCAGCATTCTTACACTATGTTGCCATCTTGGCTGACTCCATATGCCATTATACAAGAGCTCACCCTTGTACTTTAGCTCTTATTCATTTGGAATTCTCTCTTTTCTGCACCTCCCCTTGCCCATATTTTCCTATATGCTCTACCATGGACTTCATTTCTCTTGCTTCTTTGCTCAGCTCCTGAAATCTACTAGAAATAACGTATGTAGGGGATACTGGCTTTCTCTGCTGAGCTCTCTCTAACACAAAATTTACGATTTTGTTTTCTGATAGCATCCAAATTACAGTTTGTGTCCTTCTTAAGAGTTTGGTCATCTGAACTTTGCCCCTGACTGATAGCCTTTCTGCATAGTGAAAAGAAACCATTTCCCTCAGTTTATTATAGTTCTTGCAGAAAGTCAGGAGTAGGGTCACCCTTCTTTTCCTACCCTCAAAGGAAAAAAATAACCTTCCAAAACATCTTTGCTTCTATGGTGCATTAATTTTTCCACACTTTTAAACATCCTCTAGTTGCAGAAATGGGAGATCAGAAATTATAGTAGTTAGCACAAGTGCAGCATTGGTCCTTTGAAAGTTCATTCCTGAAACATGGGTATTTGAGTTTCACCAAGACATTTGACAAAACCTTGCATTTTGAACAATAAAATGGTGAAATGTGGACTTCATACTTTTTAATGACTTTGAATTTTAGTTTTTCTATCATTCATCCAAACTGCTGGATTGATTTCCACCATGAGTGACATTTACAGTTTATGATAGGGGACTCCACCTAGCCTGGTCCTGTTCAGCATTTTTATTAATGATTTGAATTAGGATAAAGAAAGAATACTTAGAACAGTCAAGAAAACACAAGGAAAATATATCTTAAAGTTTACATTCATGAACTGAGTCTACTAAAACAAATTGTGAGATGGATTTATGTACAGTATTACAGCTAGTCAGCAGTTAGCTATTCTTTCATTTGTGTGGATTTCCAAAATGTTTTCATTGTATTTAAAAACCAAACGACGAGTTCATGTCCTTTGTAGAGACATGGATGAATCTGGAAGCCATCATTCTCAGCAAACCGACACAAGAACAGAAAACCAAACACCGCATGTTCTCACTCATAAGCGGGGAAGGGAACAACACTCACTGTGGTAGTTGAGGGAGTGGACAGGAGGGGAGGGACAGCAGAGGTGGGAAGGATGGGGAGGGATAACACCAGGAGAAATGCCTGATGTAGGCGACAGGGGGATGGAGACAGCAAACCACCATGGCATGTATGTACATCTGCAACAATCCTGCAGGATGCAGGATGTGCAATGTACCCCAGAGCCCAAAGTACAATAAAAAAAAAAATCTTGGTGCTAACATTTGTTGGCCAGTGAAATATGTTATTCAGAGGGTATTCTTGAGAGTCAGCTATAGCTCTGAAGTGAGATTGCTTGAGTTTTGATTCTGAACTCAATTCTTACCAGCTATGTGACTTTATTTAAGTTATATAATCTCTCTGTGCCTTTGGGGATAATACTAGTGTCTATCTTATATAATTGTTGGGAGAAATAAATAATAAAATAAATGCACAGCATTTGAGCAATGCTTGACAGATGGTATGAGCTCTGTAAGTCCCAGTGATTATTATTATCTTTACTTATTATCTTTTCTAAATATCTTTGCATCTGGACTATGTTTTCTTCTATATTCAGGCTCACATTTTATCTTCCATAAAAATGGTGTGGTAAGAGAAATCCTCTGTTAACTGCAACTCCTTTTTAATTTTTATTTGAATGTAGGTTTCTGTAGCCACACAGTACTGAAAAATTGGGAAGTTTTCTTAAAAGACACGGCCCACACTTTATCACTATGCAAAGAAATGAACAATTCAAGAAAAAAATTAGATTCTTAAATTAAATCCCAAATTTTAAAAAAATGCTAGTAAAAATGGATCCACATGCCTTGCTATTAAGATCTAATATTCTCCCAAATATGTAGTAATGAAGGTTGGAAAGACATCCCTTAGGCAATCTCATGAAATGATCTGTATAAACAGCTTAAATAGATAGTGTGATTAAGTCCTCCTCAATAACATCCAAATCACCTCCAACTTAATTCTACTCATTCAAAGAAAGAAATTACTTCATTTCTAAGTGAATGCAAGATTCCTTTTTAACGTAATAATTGGCAAACAATATTATTTGGCTTTGTTATGTAATAAACCTAAATGTACTTTGAGTGTTATTAAATCTGTGGGATCTTTAATGCCAAGAAGAATAAGAATATACAATTGCTTTATTTTCTTCATGCTTTACTCTGTGGCCTAAATGTTCAGATCTTATTTACAAAGTGATTTTTGCATTGGAAAGATAATTTGAAAAATCATACTTTTACCAGAAAGGACTGGGAATGAAAGTTAATATAGTAAAAGAAAAAAAATGAGCCAGAGTAATATGTTCTATTTCCATTTTACCCATTTCTTATCCCTCACATGAGTGGAGAAAAATGGATATTTACATTGAATTTCCAAGAGTTTGACATGTTCTTAACTAAATACATCTTCCGTAGAACATTTTCAAAATTCTCTTATAAACATATCTCTATGAGCATTTTCCCAGGAACAGAAGAGGTCTATTTTTAACTAAGACTGTAAGCTCTGCCAGAGGGAGATGCTTGCCGCTTAGAGGAAGCTGCTTCACTGAGTATCCAGCAGTCATGGAATTATTCCCCTTCAATACACAAGCTGTGCTCCCGAGGTTTACCAAAGGTATGTGAAGAACTTTAAATATCTGAAGAACATGGGATATGAATATGTTTATATTATATAACTACAAGATAATAATATTTTTGAAGGTTGACTTGATTTCTGATCCAAACAAAATAAAACTGAAGCAGTCCTTTAAATTATGGACACAGCAGAACCTTTCCTCAAGCTATCTCCGTATTTCAATCCACCATCAGATGCCTTAAATATCATATACTACTTCTAACTACTATACCATCATTCATTCCTCTACATTACCACAACTCAATTTTTATTTATATATGATTCTCATCATTCAACTATAACATCTCTTGGGTAAAATAACACCTCCCAGTATAAATCACTTTTTCCAAGGAATGCTTATACACTGTTGATGGTAGGGTAAATTAGTTCAACAATTGTGGAAAGCAGTGGGGGGATTCCTCAAACAGCAAAAAACAGAAAGATCATTCAACCCAGAAATTCCATTACTGGGAATATAACTAAGGGAATATAAATCATTCTATCATAAAGACACAGACATGCATCTGTTCACTGTAGCATTATTAATAATAGCAGAGACATGGAATCAACTTAAATGCCCATCGAGGGTATACTGGATAAAGAAGGTATGGTACTTACACACCATAGAATACTATGCAGCCATAGAAAATAATTAAATCATGTCCTTTGCAGGACCATGGATGGAGCTGGAAGTTATTATCCTTAGCAAACTAATGCAGGAACAGAAAACCAAATACTGCCTGTCCTCACCTATAAATGGGAGCTAAATAATAAAAAACACATGGACACATAGAGGGGAACAACAGATACTGGGACCTACCAGACTCTGGAGGGTAGCAGGAGAAAAAGGATCAGAAAAAATAACTAATGGGTATTAGACTTAATACCTGGATGAGAAAATAATCTGTACAACATACCCCTGTGACACAAGTTTACCCATATAAAAAACCTGCAGTTGTATCCCTAAAGCTAAAGTAAAAGTTTAAGAAATTACTTTTTCCGCTTCTCCCTCCATATTCTATTTGTCCATTCAGAAGTAAAACATCGCACTGTTCCTTCCTTGAACATCACCTGCTTTCTGTCTTTCCAATCCTCTTTCACCTGATTTTCAAACTTCGTTCTTGCAGCTTCCCCTAACACTCTTCTTTTCCTAAAGATGTTCTCTTTTTTCTCACTTCTTCTCACTTCTACACAATTTTCACTTTTTTATATAAATCTTTTCAACGGTGTTCTGTAATCAGAAAATGTATATATCTATCTGCAATCTTTTTCTGAACTCTAAAAGAAGTATTTTAAACTATGTCTAGAGCCTCTTTATTTGATTAGATTTGAGTCAACTAAACTCAACATCTAACCCTTCAAAATCCTATTCAGTGTATTTGTTCCTATCTGAGTTCATAAGATCACTGCCACATCCAGTTAGAAACCCCATACATCACTGTTGAAATCAGTGTTCTCTCACCACTATGAAACATCTACAAATTCTTATTCTAATAACAAGATGGTTTTTATTCTGATCTATTCCCAATATCTCTACCATTGTTCTGGTTCATTATCCCTTATTTGGTCTATCATAATAACTTCCTTATTAGCTTTATGTTCTTAAGAACTTTGAGGGTTGACAGTCAATACCTCTTCTCAAACATTTTTTTTTTGCCTGTGAATATCATCCCCTATGAAAGTTAATTGGACTTTTCTTATTTGTGCTAAATAAGATACTGTATCCTAAATCCTCCTTTAGAGTAGAGAAAGGCCAATAAAGGCCAAGTTACTTTGAATGCTTTGAAATGTTTATTATTAAAACTTTTAATATATTTGTTATTAATGATGTGATAGTGGTGGGGAGTATCACCAAAACTTATTCTTTTGGATACTTGGATATCTACTGATGAGCTTTTGGCTTGTTTATTGACCTAAGCAGAAACTAGATGGATTATTACACAGATACCTTTAGCTTCTGAGTTTGAAAATCCCACTTCCAAATTCCAGACACATCACTCTAGTTTTAAGGAGAAATAACAGCTTGGACATTAAAAGTTTATCAACTTCTATAATCCCAGCAGTCTGAGAGTCTGAGATTGGCAGATCACTTGAGGTCAGAAGTATGAGACCAGACTGACCAACATGGTGAAACCCCACCTCTATCAAAAATTCAAAAACTAGCCAGACGTGGTGGCATGCACCTGTAATCCCAGCTACTTAGGAGGCTGAGGCAGGAGAATTGCTTGAATCTGAGAGGTGGAGTCTGCCGTGAATCAACATCACGCCTCTGCACTCCAGCCTGGGTGACTGAGCAAGACCCTGACTCAGAAAAAAGTTTATCAACTCCAGTCAAATGTGCTTTCATGGGTTGGCCGCTTCCCACCACCACCACCACATCCCAAAGCTACCCATAGGAAGAGAAGGCAAGCCAATAGAGCAGGGTTTGGAAACCAACCTTTGAGAAGAGAACAAGAACCATATGGGGAATAACTCATCACTCAAGATGGGCAGAAAAACACCTAAGGAAATTATACTGGAATTTGAAGGTAATTCTGGAAATAGGAAATGACAGTAACTTCTCCTCTAGGCTTTGTTGCACATGAATGATGGAGCATAGAGATTGTCAAAGAAGTAGAGCTCGAAAGGAGTGCATGAGAAGGGTGAATGGATGTGTGTGGAATCTTTATTAGATTGGCCAAGGGGGAAAAGCCGGAGAACCTCTCTGATGTCACAAATTATGACTGAGGGTGGGAAGTGCTGAAGGAAAACAACAGCCAGTGCAGGGCAGCATGCTGCAAGTGGTGTGCCTAGCCCCTCTAAGAACAGCAGTCTGCAGTGTTAGGGATGAGAGGTCAACTGCACAGCACCATGGACAGCAAAACATAGCACCATTAGCAGCAGAAATGAGTGCAGCATGGAAGCAAAAATTATATGGAACCTAGGAGTGCGTACGTGTGTGTGTGTCTGAGAAGAGGGGGAGAGAGAAAAAGAGAAAAATAAAATTCCTTGTAGGTTGCTTGCTAAAGCTACCCATGTCCATGAACCAAAATAATTGACATTGTTAAAATTTTCAAACTACCCAAAGCAATCTACAGGTTTGATGTATATCTATCAAAATTCTAGTGCCATTATTTATAGAAATAGGAAAAAATTAAAATTCATGTGTAATCACAAAAGACCCTGAATAGCCAAAGAAATCTTGATCAATAAGAACAAAGTTGCTGGTACATCATGCTGCCTGACTTCAAAATATAGTATAAAACTATAGTAATCAAAATAGTATGGTACTGGCATAAATACAGACATGTAAACCAATGGAACAGAGTAGAGACTCCAGAAATAGATTTAAATTACACATTTATGGTCAATTTATCTTGGACAAGAGTGCCAAAACTACACAATGAGGAAAGGATAGTCTCTTCGGTGAATGGTGGGAAAACTGAATAACTACATGCAAAAGAACAAAATTGTGTCATTATCCCATCCAATATACAAAATCAACTCAAAATATATTAAAGATTTTAATTGGTCTTGGCGGTGACTTTTTGTATATGACCCCAAAGCACAGGCAACAAAAGCAAAAGTAGATAGAATTGTATCAAATTAAAAAGCTTTTGCACAGCAAATGAAGCAATCAACAAAGTAAGAGACAATCTACAGAACATATGAAAATATTTACAAGTCATATATCTGATGAGGAGTTAATATGCAAAACATATAAGAAACTCAAAGAACTCAATAGCAAGAAAATAGCCAGATTTAAAAATGGGCAAAGGATTGGGGAATAGATATTTCTCAAAAGAACACATACAAGTGACCAACAAGCATCTGAAAAATTGCTCAAGATCACTAATCATTAGAAAAATGCAAATTAAAACCACAATAAGATATCATCTCACACCTATTACGATGGCTATTACTGAAAAGATAACCAGTGGAGAGGGAAAGGAACCCTTTTACACTGCTAGTGGGAAAGTCAATTGGTACAGACATTATAGAAGAAATAGAACTGTCATATGACCCAGCAATCCTACTCCTGGGTACATATGCAAATGAAATAAATTTAGTATGTCAAAGAGATATCTCTGTTCCTATGTTCACTGCAACATTATTCACAATAGCCAAGACATGAGAATACTCTAAATATTCATGTATGGGTGAATTGATAAAGAAATTGTGATGTATACATATAATGGCATATTATTCAGCCTTAATAAAGAAGAAAATCCTGTCATTTGCAACATCATGAATGAATCTGCAGGACATTATGTTGAACGAAGTAAGCCAGGCAGAGAAAGAGACACACTGCATGATCTCACTTACATGTGGAATCCAAAAATACTAAAGTACTAACATATACTACAACATGGATGAAACTCAAATACATTATACTGCACGAAAGAAGTCAGACACAAAAGGTCACAAAGTGTTTGATTCATTGATATGAAATATCCAGAATAGGCAAATCTGTAGAGACAGAAAGCAGATTGGCAGTTGCCAGGACTGTGAGGAGGTGGGAATAAGAAGGAATAATTGCTTAAATGGTGCAGGGTTTCCTTTTGAGATGATAAAAATAGCAACTAGATAGTGATGAAGGTTGCACAACATTGTGAATGTACTAAATGCTATTGAACTGTACACTTTAAAATGGTTGAAATGGTGGACTTCACCTAAACAAAGAAAATCATTTTATCATATGTATGTTTTGTTAATCTTAATTATTCACATAATACGTTGTGAACCTCTTTACATAACATTAATCTTATGAAACACCAAAAAATAAAAAATTTTAGAATTTTTTAAAAGTGAACTCATAGAAGCAGAGAGTAGTATGGTAGTTGCCACCGTCTAGAGGGTGGTAGAAACAGAGGTCTAAAATTCAGTTATGCAGAAGAAATAAGTTCTGGAGATCCAATGTACAGCATGGTGACTATATGTGATAAACAGTATTGTATACCTGAAATAACAGAATAGGTCTTAAACATTCTCACCACACACACACACACACACACACACAAATCGTAACTACGTAAGGTGGTGAACATGTTAATTAGCTTGATTATGATAATCCTTCTACAATGTATCTATATATCAAAACATCATGTTGTATATTTTATTTATTTACATATAATATATATATATATATTTTTTATTGCACTTTAGGTTCTTGGGTATATGTGAAGAACATGCAGGACTGTTGCATAGGTACATACATGGCAAGGTGGTTTGCTGCCTCCATCCCCATCACCGATATCTGGCATTTCTCCCCATGTTAACCCTCCCTAACTCCCTACCTGCCACTGTCCCTTCCCTAGTCCCCTGCAACAGACCTCAGTGTGTGATGCTCTCCTCCCTGAGTCCATGTGTTCTCATTGTTCAACACCCACCCATGAGTGAGAACATGCAGTGTTTGATATTCTGTTCTTGTGTCAGTTTGCTGAGAATGATGGTTTCTAGGCTCATTCATGTCCGTACATGAACTCATTGTTTTTTATAGCTGCATAATATTCCATGGTGTATATGTGCCACATTTTCCCTGTCCACTCTATCATCGATGAGCATTTGGATTGGTTCCAGGTCTTTGCTATTGTAAACAGTGCTGCAATGAACGT
>CAUYLG010052490.1:0-20394 GCA_963573385.1 Cacajao melanocephalus | reverse complement strand
CCGGGCCAGCCTCGCAGGGGCGTGAACGGGGCAGGTGCCGTGGCGCTGCCTCAGTTTCCTGAGCGGTGCAGTGGGTGCTGGCAGTGCCACCTGGCGCCGAGGGACTCAGCGGCTCGGGGCGGGCCCTGGCCCTAGTGGGCTCAGCGGGTTGTTGCTGCCGCCGCGGGTCCAGCGTGCAGTTCGGAGGCCCAAGCCCACGAGACCCGGGCCTGGACTGGGGGCCCGGCGCTGCTCGTCTGCGAGCTCCTGGCGCCTCCCCCTGAGGACGCGCGGGGTCGGGTTTCAGAGCTGCGGATTCCAGGGCTGGCAAGCAGAAGGGGCTTTCTCCTGGCTTCCTTTCTCTTTTCAGATCCGCCTTCTGGAGACTGCACCGCCCTCAGGGGAGAGCCCAGAAAGAGGACATGGCTGCTGGGCAGCCGGAAGCGAGGTCCCAGGTGAGCTCATTGCCGTCCCAGATCTCAGTGAATGGATTTTCCCACTAAAAGTTTCTTCACCCAGGGCCATAGCCAGGACGGAGCCCAAGTCCTTTTCCCTTGGAGGAGCTGATCGTTCCTAGGAGTGGTGGATTCTGTAGGGAGAACCACCCACCCTCCCCATCCATGACTGGTAGTTCTTTTTTCTTAATAAACGCACTTTGTTCGCTAATCTCAATCCATTGTGTGACTGATTTGACAAGTAAGATGCTACAAGTCTGTCACTAGGGACAGAACAAACGTGCACCCCTTGGGAACAGTCCCTGCCTCCTTCACTCACCCACGTCACCCACGTCTCCCTTCCTATCCTTTACAAGAATACTTTTTCTTTCCACCCCTGAGAATCCTGATAACACCACCCCTTCCCCAGGCTTCTCCAACGCTAATTTTTAGTTTTTTTCTCCCTCTTTGTAAATCATATTCTTTGCTTGTATCACTCTTCAAAACTGATGTAGACCGTTTTCATTTTTGTGTAGTGGGAATGAGAAGGCCACCTTTTCTAGGTGAGAGAAGAATGAACAGAGTTGGAGAGGTCACTTGACTCCAAGGACAGAGACAAGACCCCTCAGGTAGCCTCAGGAAGTGTTTCATGGGATATCAGTAATACAGAGGCAGCATATGTGGTGCTTAGGAAGTAGGGCTGTCAGCCAGATGGCCGCGTTTTAATCCATCTCTTATGTTGCTGTTTGTGGGCCTTAGGCTTCACCTCTCTGTGCCTCAGTTTTCTCACCTATAAAATGGGAATAACAACTGTGTCCACTTCCCAGCGTAGATGAGGGGCTCACATGAGTGTATGGAAAACGTTTAGATCAGGACTAGGCACATTGTCACTGCTCAGTATGTGGTGGTTGTGGTCGCTGAGTGACATTGTTATTAACATTGATAATGTTAATATATAGAAACTGCTGTACAATGTGTTTGGGACCCAGATGATGTTATCCTTTATTCAATTTTTGTCTTAACAATGACAATGTCCACTGAGTGTCTAGCATACCAGGGAATGGGCTGAGGGCTTTACATTTGTTTTCTCACTCTCATAATAGCACAACAATTAAAATTTTTGTTTTACACGTGAGGAAACTGTTCAACTCAGAAAAGTTAAGTAACCTGAGCACATGTCAGTTGTGTCGGGCTCTGAGTTCTCTCGGACCACCCGGTTGTTCCTCTGGCGCGTCCTTCAGAGTGTGGGCAGATTCAGCCACGTGATACCAGAGCTCTTCTGTGGCGTGGCATTATCTTTTAGACCAAGGGAACACAGTGGAGTTTGATCTGAGGGTGTGGACAGAATGAGCCATTATGCATTTGAGCTGCTCTTTGTCCTTCAAGGCATTCCTGTTCCCTTCCAACAGAGCCAAGCTGCTCTCCTGACCAGAACCTGCTGCATCCCTGTGTTTGAGTCAATCTTTGTGGCATCCTCCTGTTTGCTTTTGCTGCCCATGCATCAGTACTGTGTAGACATGTGTGTAAAATTCAGTGAAGGGAATTCTGAGACTAGAGAAAGTACGGAGTTCACAGTTAGAAAACTGGTTAGGATCCTGCCACTGCCACTGATAAAGCACATGACCTGGGATCTTGGCTGCCCCTGGACCTTGTGTTCTCATCTCAGGGCCCTTTCCAGCCACACAGGTTTTCATTGCTCAGATTATTTCATGCATTTTCTAGTCTGCCAGTCAGATTATGCATGCTTTCCTTAAAGAAACATCATTTCTTGTACTCTTACCCACTGTACAAATAGTTTGATACTCTTGCTCACCATAAAAATACTGCAGGGTCATGGCGTAAATTTTAGAGAATAAAACATTTGCACATTATGTAGTTGTATATCTATGTATTTGTGTTTATAGATGTGTGTGTATATACATGCACATATGTATGTGTATATTTATATAGATGTACACTGCATAATGATGTTTTGGTCAATGAAAGACCATAAATGTGGCAGTAGTTCCTTAAGATTAAAACGTAGCTGGGCATGGTGGCTCATGCCTGTAATCCCAGCACTTTGGGAGGCCAAGGTGGGTGGATCACCTGATGTCAGGAATTTGAGACCAGCCTGACCAACAAGGTGAAACCCTGTCTCTACTAAAAATACAAAAATTAGCTGGGTGTTATGACACGTGCCTGTAATCCAGCTACTCGGGAGGCTGAAGCAGGAGAATAGCTAGGACCCAGGAGGCAGAGGTTGCCGTGAGCCGAGATTGCGCCATTCCATTCCAGCCTGGGCAACAGAGCGAGATGCCGTCTGAAAAAAAAAAACTGAAAAATTTGTCTCTTATTGACTTCATAGCCGTGGTAACATTGCAGTGCAAGGCTTTACTTTTATTTTGTGGTGATTTTGGTCTAAACAGGCCTACTGTGCAGCCTGCCAGTCCTATAAAAGTATACAACATACACAGTTATGTACAGTTCATAATACTTGATAATATCTGACTGTGTTGCTGGTTTATGTACTTATTATACTATTCTTGATATTTTACAGTGTCTTCCTTTTGCATATTTTTTTAAACATTAACTGTAACAGCCTCAGGCAGGTTCTTCCACGGGTATCCAGAAGAAGAAAGCTTTGTTCTCATAGGAGATGACAGCTGTACGTGTGTCATTGCCCCTGAAGACCTTCCAGTGGGACAGGACATAGAGGTGGAAGACAGTGGTGGTGTTGATGCTGACCCTGTGTAGGCCTAGGCTAATGTGTGCATTTATGTCCTAGTTTTTAACAAGTTTTTAAAAGTAAAACTAAAAATTTTTAAAATAGGAGAAAGCTTATAGAATAAAGATGTAAAGGAAGAAAATATTTATGTACAGCTATACGATGTGTTTGTTTTAAGATAACTGTTACTACAAATAAGTCAAAGTTTGAAAAAAAGAGTTTGTAAAGTAAAGGAGTTACGGTAAGCTAAGGATAATTTGTTGTTGAAGAAAGAAAACTTTTAAAAAATAAATTTACTGTAGCCTAAGTGTACAATGTTTAAAATGTCTACAGTCATGCACAGTAACGTCCTAAGTTTCCCATTCACTCACGACTCACGCAACTTGCAGTCCTGCAAGCTCCATACATGGCAAGTACTCTGTATAGGTATACCATTTCTTATCTTTTATACTATATTTTACCGTAGCTTTTCTATGTTTAAGTATATTTATATACACAGACACTTATCATTGTTTTACAGTTCCCTGTAGTATTCAGTATGGTAACATGCTGTACAGGTTTGTAGCCTAGGAGCTGTACCATATAGCCTGGGTATGTGGGTGGCTGTACCATCCAGGTTTGTCTCTTATATCCCATAATAAAGAAATGGCTTAACAATGCATTTCTCAGAATATACCTCCGTCGTTAATGCAACACATGAATGTATACTATGTGTGTATTTCATACATACAATAGAAAATCACCCTTAACCCCACCATCTGGAGATAATCACTGTCATTCAGTTTATTGTATGCCTTAATAATTTTCTGTGTACACAGAAATCTTTTTTTCAAGGGGGACAAACTAGTGATGTATAACCTGCTTTTTGTGCTTAGCATTTTCATGGATGTCTTTTTATGTTAACAAATAGCAATTTATACCATTATCTCTAATGATTGTGTAGTATTTGTATTAATGTGATAATAGTTAACATTTGAACCTTTAATGTGAGCCTGATATGGTTTTAAGTGCATTCTGTGGATTACCTTATTTATTAACTATGAGGTAGATTTTGAGAAGCAGTTTTAGAGTATGTTCCAATGGAGCGCCTAGGACATCTGCCTGGATTGGAATCCCAGCTATACCACTGAACAGCCGTGTGACTTTTGACAAATATCTTAGCCTCTCAATAACTTTATTTCTCTTAAAATGAGAACAATAACTATTTTCTTCATAGGGTCATTTGAAGGTTAGATGAAGTATATACTAATGATTAATATAAAGCCCTAAAAATAGTATCTGTCCCATGTAAAGCATTCAGTAAAATAGAGCTATTCTGATTTTCATCATTACTGTCTTCAAACTTGAATCAGCACACAGGTAGTGCCATAAGTTATTTAACCTAGCCTCTATCAGTGAATATGTAGGTTATTTCCAGTTTTTTTGTTACTAACACCATAAGTATCCTTGTGCTTGTATTTTTTGTGCACTGTTCCTTACAGTAATTGGAGAGTTAAAGATTATACACAGTTCTAAGTTTTTAAATATGTATTATCAAATTGCCAATGAAAGAGTAATTAACACCCCTACTAATGGCCTTAATCCCTCTACCCATCTCTTATAGTGGCTGGACAAGGCCTGGCTCTCACTGTGTGCTGCTCAGTATGTCTTTGTTACTGGCCAATTGTTCATTAAAAGAATGAACACCTGGAACCTTCAGAAGCTTGAATAGTATCAGAAACATTTCTTGAGTAGCCTGTCTTCCCCACTGCTGCCCTCTCCACTCTGCGGGTGGTCCTGGGTGAGCTGGAACAGCTTGTCCTTACAGGTGTCACTAAAGTTCGAGGATGTGGCTGTGCTCTTTACCCGGGATGAGTGGAGGAAGCTGGCTCCTTCTCAGAGAAACTTGTACCGGGATGTGATGCTGGAGAACTATAGGAACCTGGTCTCACTGGGTAAGGAAATTTCCCCTCTAGAAACAGAATTCAAAAACTGGGATATCTCGGCCCAGGCACCATGGCTCAAGCCTGTAAGCCCAGCACTTTGGGAGGTCGAGGTGGGCGGATCACAAGGTCAGGTGTTTGAGACCAGCGTGACCAACATAGTGAAACCCCGTCTCTACTAAAAATACAAAAATTAGCCAGGCACGGTGGCAGGCGCCTGTAATCCCAGCTTCTTGGGAGGCTGAGGCAGGAGAATCACTTAAACCCGAGAGGCAGATGTTGGAGTGCGCCGAGATCGTGCCACTGCACTCCAGCCTGGGGGGCACAGTGAGGCTCCGTCTCAAAAAAAAAAAAAAAAATTGGGATATCTCAGCACTTCCTTCCCTGAATAAAAGCTGTGGGTCACCAAAAAACTTGAGCTGAGTTTGAGGATTATACAAATCAGGTCTCTAAACAAACATTGAAAACCATCTTCCTCCTAATAAGTGTGGAATTGCTTCACGTATTGACAGGTGGGTATTGATAGGTGGGTATTGATAATTATTCCCTTCCCAATACACAGTTTCACATTAGACATTCTCTCATAGTTCAGGCAACATTTTCCCGCTTTGGTTGTTCTGTGGTTTGTTTACTCATCTCTCAGCAGAGGGCTTACCTCATCCTTCATCGACCTACCATTGCCTTTCCCACTTCTCTTCCAGCCAGGTGAATGTTGTAAATCCACCTCAAAAGGGAATCATAATGATGTTTTCTCATTTTAAAAAAGTTACTTGATAAATCATTCCGTAGATTTCTGTTCATAAATTTTAATTCATCCATATATACAACATTCCTTCTTTAAAAAAGTCACGGTATCTAGTAATCAAGCCATACTTTGTTGTGTCAGAACAAGACCAAGACTTTTTTTTTTTTGTCTACGTGCAGGACTCCTGTTTACCAAACCAAAAGTGATCTCCCTGTTGCAGCAAGGAGAAGATCCCTGGAAGGTGGAGAAAGACTGTTCTGGCAGCTCCTCTGTAGGTAGGTGGGTGGCTGCAGACAAGGATCTGGTTAATGAGAGGAGGCACAGCCTGGAATATTTGTTGGGAGGCTCCCTTGAGGATTCTCGGAACTCAAAAAGTGGCGGGGAAGTGGAAGCCCAGGCTTGTAGACCTGAGCTTCTGTTTATTTCCTTGTAATCACTTCACCATGAATCTCTCAGAGTCTCTTTTCTTACTCTTTCCTGTTGTTTCAGGAGACGGCTGTATTTTCACGTATTCATTAAGCAAACATAGTATATTTAAGGAATTTCAAATAATTCACTCTGGCTGAAGCTCAGGGTGTGTATTTGGGAAAAGAAGGAGGTAAGGAAGGAAATAGCCTAGAAAGCCAGGAAAGGGCCATGTGGTGAGTGCTTTGGCACAGTTCTAAGAGGTGGAAACTGTCCCACGAAGCCCTGGAAATCATTGAAGGAGTTGGGCAGGGAATCATGTGGTCCTTGGTATCTTAGAAAAATTGGTCTGAATTAGAAACAGTTGAGCCTCCATCAGTGTAAGAACAGCTAAGGGACCTGTGGTGTGTCCTTCCTCCGGCGAACATTGCCACCCTGAAAACAAGAGCTCACGGACATGGATAGAGCTCCCAGCAAGTTACAGAGTGTTGTTAGGATGTCATCATTTATGGTTAATGAAAATTATGTGTATGTGTAATGCGCATGTAAGCCCAGAGAGAATGTTCAGGAGGATACACCTTAGCTGGTGGTGACATTAGTTATATTTGGAATAAGATTGAGAATAGGTCCCACAAAAGGGACGTTATTTACATGTAGTATTTTAATTTTTCACAAAGAGAATATATTCATGACATTCTGTGTGATTCGAATTTAATACAGATGGTGACTTTGGGAGCACTGTGATTGAAAATGAGGCAAAACTAGAGGCGGGAAGCCTTGCAGAGCGATTGCAGTCATGGAGGGAGGCAGGTAGGAGGTGGAAGGGCCTGGACGAAGGCGCTTGCTGTGGGTTCATGAGGGAAGAGGAGGCACCTGCATGATCAGGGTACAGGAGGAGTCGGATGTAGTCTGGAGTCGGATGTAGTCTGGATTTCACTTGAGATGGAAGTGAAGTAGTCAGATGGAGATCGCTGGTGGGCAGGTGTGTAAGTGACAGGGTCAAGACTCAGGGGAGGTCAAGGAGCCATCAGCACGAGAGGGGTGTTGAAAGCCTGGACCTGGCTGGGGGAGGGGGCCAACCAGAGGCCTGAACCAGGAAACAGCATTTGTGAGGCACTTAAGCAGGAAGAATCTGTGACAGAGCCTGAGCAAATGAGGAGGGGCCATTGTGGCAGTAGGAGGCTGAGAGGTGTTGAACTGAAGGGTTCCGGCTCTGGGGGATTGAGGTTGAACCCTCAACCACAGTTTTGCTGTCCCTTGGTCAGTGATGAGTGAGCTGTGCTGAGTGCTGGTGGTATAGAATTGGGCAGAAAGAGACACAGTTCTCTCATTTCTGGAGTGCACGGTCTAGTAAGGGAACAAGGTGAACACACTCACGTGAGGACCACCGCATGGGAAAGACACTCGGTGCTGTGAGAGTACATAGCAGGCAGGGCGGCGTCAGCAAAGGCTTCCCTGAGGAAAGGCCTGGGATTCAAGGACTGAGGAATTGCTCCAGGCCTAAAGAATGGTGTTCATGAAGGTCCAAAGAAGTAAAGCCAGCGAGGAGAAGGCAGAACAGGTAGCCGAGAGAGCCACGGGGTTTGGTTGGTGCTTGAGAGCGAAGCACAGGCTCTCAGGAGCCATAAGTAGCCCAGGGCAGGCCCAGGCTGCGTTCTGCAGCCCCCAGCCCATGTGGGGAGTCTGATGACCACAGTGCAGGACTTGTCAGGTCCAGAGGGCTCAGTGACAGTTCCCTGTGCCATGGGCCCAGCGAGGAGGTGCAGGGCAGGCAGCCTTGGTCCCCATAGCCCTTGTGCCAGGGAGAGCTTTCTCATGATGGAAGCTTGAACTTTTTTTTTATAGGGGAATTACACCTGTGTTTTTATTCTCCTTTGAGAGAAATACACTCATTTTATGTTAAATTAAAATTTAATAAACTGCCAGAGGCCACCATAAGTAAGCAGAATGCAAGCAGCAGGGAACCAGGTAAGATTTAAGAGGGGTGTCAGTCTGGCCATTGTGTATGGGCTAAATCTGGTGTGGAAGATTAGAGGAAGAGAAGAATTGTTTTCCTTTCCCCTCACCTGGGGAGCATCTCATAGCCAAGTAAGTCTCCCCTCCAGGGAGAAGTGAGTATTAACAGGCTGAAAATATGATTGGAGTCTAGAGCTGTCCAGAGGGACGCTGGGGTCCCTGATAGTGTTGTCAGTCAGTTCCTTTTCAGATTCGGGAGGATATCCCTGCAGGAAAACCGTGAGCAGGTTATTGAGTAAGTGACGGATGTCAGAGCTGTTTCCTGCCTGGTTCCTCTTGGTGGGGTGACCTTCCTCCTCCTCTTGTCAGATGGAAGTCAGATGGCATTCCTAGGGTGCTGACATGTGTTTGCATCTCTGCTGTACCCCTGGTGGGGCTCCTGTCTGCCTGAACTAAGATTGCCTCAGGACAGACAGCTTCCTTTTACCATGAGAGCTCATTTCACTGAGAGCGTGGTTGAAGGACTGGGATGTTCCTGGAATTATCTCAGACTCTGGCTCGAACCAAAAACTCAACCTGTAGGCTGGGTATGGTGGCTTATGCCTGTAATTCTAGCATTTTGGGAGGCTGAGGTGGGAGGATCACTTGAGCCCAGGAGTTCAAGACCAACCTGGGTAATATAGACCCTGTCTATGTTTATATAATTTAAAAAAAGAAAAAGTATTTTAGACAAAAACCTACCCTTTGAACAGCCAGTGACAGAAAAACTTGTTCTCCCAGGGCTAGGACTCTCTAGAACCTCTGGTAGCCTCAAAATGTACCAAGTTACTTTCTTTTGAGATGGACTCTTGTTCTGTCGCCCAGGAAGGAGTGCAGTGGCATGATCTTAGCTCACTGCAATGTTCTCCTCCCAGGTTCAAGCGATTCTCGTGCTTCAGCCTCTTGAGTAGCTGGGATTACAGGCACATGCCACCATGCCCAGCTAATTTTTGGCATTTGTAATAAAGACCGGGTTTTGCCATGTTGGCCGGGCTGGTCTTGAACTCCTGACCTGAAGTAATCTGCCTGCCTCAGCCTACCAAAGGGCTGGGATTACAGGTGTGAACCACCACGCCCAGCCTGCTTTGTTTTCTTATTGCAAGAAGCCATCTTTGGCAGACTGAATTGGGCAGGGTGGTGGGCGGAGGGGTTGTTCAGTGAGGTTTGCTGGAGCTGCAGCTGCACACAGTGAAGGCTGTCTTTTCCTGATTTGCAGAGAATGCTGTGGAGCTTAGCAGCAGCCCTTATGAAATGGCCCGGCATGATTTTAAAGCGACTGCTTTTAAGGTGGAAGTGTAGCTACAATGCTCTGTAGCCCTGTTTTATTTTACTTGATTTTGTAGAGATGGGGATCTTGCTATGCTGCCCAGGCTGTTTTTGAACTCCAGGCCTCAAGCGATCTTCCCATGTCAGCCTCCCAAAATGCTGGGATTATAGACCCGAACCACCTTACCTCCCAGTCTAGTCCAGTTTAATTTGTATGAGTTAGTCTTTTTCTTGTTTGCCAGCAAAGACTCCTACATAGGGCCTGCCCCTCCCCTCCTACCAGCAACATCTATTCTCTTGTAACTTCCAGAATTATCTATTTAAAGAGTAAATCAAGCTGTATTGCTTCCATGCTCGAAATCTCCAGTGGTTTCCATCTCATACAGCATAGCCCAAAGTCTCCATCATGACCTTCAGAGACCGACATGGTCTTGCCCTGGCTACCTCTTTACCCTCATCTCCTTCCACTCTACCCTTCATTTGAGGCCTCTAATCACCCTTGGCTGCCCTGTAGTTTGTCAGGGGGGCCAAGCAGGCCCCCACTCAGGCCTCTGCCCTTGCTTTTTCCTGTCTGGGACTGTTACTTTGCAGCGGTCATGCACCCACACGGCTCTCTTCCTTGTGCTGCACAGGCATCTGCTCACACAGGCACAGCTCATCTGACACATAGCCCTCCAGCCCCCGTGCTGTGTTCTCGGTGTGCTTTATTTTCCCTCCCTGTGCTTAGCTCTGTGTAATAGTACCTAGTCCTTCATGATCTGTCTCTTCCTCTGCATTGTCAGCTGCTATAGGAGGTGTTGCCTCTTTCATTCACTCCTGTTTTCCAAGAACCTAAAACAGTCCCTGGCCAGGGTAGGCTTCCAGTTATATAATGAATGCACGATTGACTTGGACTAGGTTAGCGGTATTGAAGACAGAAAGAAGTGACCCAATTCCATAGATGTCCAGGAGATAAAGCCAGCAGGACTTGTATTTCATGTGGGAGATAAATGAGATAGGGTTGTCAGGGATGCTTGCTTTGTTTCTGCTTTGTTCTGGGATGGCTGGTGTCATTCAGTGAGATAGTAACACTGGAATGAGATTAGGTTTGGAGAATGGTATGAGTTTGATTTTTTTACTTTTTGGGGGAATTTTACTTTTTTTAGGAAAAGTTTTTATTTTGAGGTAATAGTAGATTTTTATATACAGTTGTGATAAGTAGTATAGAAAGACTCCACCTTATACTCGTTTCTAAAACCATAGTTTTGGAATCACATAGTATAATATCACAACCAAAATATTGACATTGATACAGTGAAGATACAGAAAAATCCCTTCAGTCAGCACAGAGATCCCTCCTGGTATCCATTTGTAGACACACCCATTTCCCTCTTGTTCACTGCCCCTGTTCCCTGCCTCCTCTTTTCCTTAAGTCCTGATAATCGCTAATGTGTTCTCTATTCTATAATTTTATCATTTGAAGAATGTCACACACATGGAGTAATAAAATGTATATAACCTTTTGGGATTTCTTTTTTTGTCCCACTTAACATAATTCTCTGGATATTCATCTGTGTAGTTGTATACATCAATACGTCATTCCTTTTAATTGCTGAGTAGTGAGTGTTCCTTAGAGTATACCATAGTTTGTATAGCCATTCCTTTGTTGAAGGACATCTGGATTATTTACAGTTTTTGGTATTTAAGTATAATGCTGTTATAAACATTCATGTGCAGGTTTTTGTGAAAACTTAGTTTTTATTTCTATGTGATAAATGCCCAGTAGTGGCATTGCTGAGTCATGTGGAAGTTGTATGTTTAGTTTTGAAGACATAGCCACGTTGTTTTCCAGAGTGGCTGTGCCATTTTACATTTCACCAGCAGCATTTGAACGATTCAGTGTTGTTGCATCTTTGCCTATATTTTGCCTTGGTACAACTATTTATTTTAACTATGCCGGTAGGTATATGGTGAAATATATTGTGATTTTAATTTGTGTGTTCCTATCATCTGTTGTTGTTGAACATAGTTCATGTGCTCAATGGCCATTTGCGTTTCCTTTTTTTTTTTTTTCTTTTTTTTGGAGAGAGAGTCTTGCTCTGTTACCCAGGCAGGAGTACAGTGGTGTGATCTTTGCTCACTGCAATGCCTGCCTCCCAGGTTCAGGCGATTCTCATGCTCAGCCTCCCGAGTAGCTGGGATTACAGGTGTATGCCACCATGCCTGGCTAATTTTTAGCATTTTTAGTAGAGATGGGGTTTCACCTTATTGGCCAGGCTGGTCTCAAACTCCTACTTCAAGTGATCCACCTATCTCAGCCTCCTGGAGTACTGGGATTACAGGCATGAGTCACCACACCTGGCCTGTGTTTCTTATTTGATAAAGGGTCTTGGTATTTTGTTCATTTTCTATTGAGTTATTTGGAGTTTTTACTGTTGAGTTTTGAAAGATCTTTATATATGCTGGATAGTAGTTGTCAGATTTGTGGTTCGCAAATACTTTCTCCTATTCTGTAGTTTGTCTTTTTATCCTCTTAAGTGGTTCTTTAGCAGAACAAAAATTTTAATTTTGCTGAGGTCCAGCTGACCAGTGTTTCCTTTTATGGATTGTGCTTTTGGTGTCAGATGTAAGAATTTTACTAGTACTTAGATCATGAAGATTTTCTGCCATGTACTTCTAAAAGTGCTATAGTTTTACATTTTTCATTTATGTTCATGACCCTTTTTGACTTAATTTTTGTATTAGATGTGAGGTTTATTTTTTTGCATATGAATGTTTAGTTGCTCCACCATTATTTGTCGAAGCTGTCTTTCCTCTACTGAATTCTTTGGTACCTTTGTCAAAAGTTACTTGGCCATGTTTGTTGGGTTGTTTTGGGTTTTCTTTTTTGTTCCATTGATCTGTGTTTCTGTTCCTCTCCCAATACTACACAGTGTTGATTGATTGTTATATGTATGTATAGGCTTTAATGGGTAGAGTGACTATTTCTTGTTTATTCTTTTTTTAAAATTTTTATCTATTCTTTTGTTTTTATGAATTTTAGAAGAATCTTATCTATATCTACAAAAAGAATCTTGCCAGGATTTTCATAGGAATTGCAGTAAACCTGTATATCAATTTTCTGTGCTTAGTCTTCCATTCTGTGAACATGATATGTTTTTCTATTTATTTAGCTGTTATTTGCTTCCATCAGTGTTTGTAGTTTTCATCATGTGAGTCCTCTCCCTTTTTTTTTTTTTTTTTTCCAAATGGAGTCTTACACATTCTGTCTTCCAGGAGGTTGGAGTGCAGTGGCGTGATCTTGGCTCACTGCAACTTCTGTTTTCCTGGGCTCAAGCTATTTTCCTGCCTCAGCCTCCCGCATATCTGGGATTACAGGTGTGCGCCACTATGTCCAGCTAATTTTTGTATTTTTAGCAGAAATAGGGTTTCAGGATTTTGGCCAGAGTGGTCTCGAACTCCTGGCCTCAAGTGATCGCCCACCTCAGCCTCCCAAAGTACTGGGATTACAGGCATGAGCCACCATACCCGGCCCACTACCTGCATTTGAATATTGGCTTCTCTAGCACGGTTGGAGAGGTTTTCATGGACAATATCATGAAATGTGCTTTCCAAGTTACTTGCCTTCTCCCCACCTCTTTTCAGGGATGCCAATGAGTCATAGATTTTGTCTCTTTACATAATCCCACGTTTCTCAGATTTTGTTCGTTCATTTTTATTCTTTTTTCTTTATTTTTATCTGACTGAGTTCTGAGAGCCAGTCTTTGAGCTCTGAGATTTTTTCCTCAGCTTGGCCTGTTCTGTATTTCAATTGCATTATGAAATTCTTATAGTATGTTTTTCAGCTTTATCAGTTTAGTTGGTTTCTTTCTAAAATGGGCATTTTGTCTATCAGCTCCTCTGTCGTTTTACTGTAATCCTTAGATTCCTTGGATTGGGTTTCAACTTTCTGAATCTTGATGATCTCTGTTCCTATCCATGTTCTGAGTTCTATTTCTGTCATTTCAGCCTGCTTAGGAGCCCTTGTTGGGAAACTAGTGCAGTCTTTTGGAGGAAGGAAGACACCCTGGGTTTTTGATTTGCCAGAGTTCTTGTGACGGTTCTTTCTCATCTGTGTGAGCTTATGTTTCATTAACTGTGGTGTAATATGAGTACAGTCAATTGACTTCTTTTCTGGACGTTTTCAGAGGGCCAGGGCTTTGTGCAGGGCCTTTATTTGTATCTGAATTCTTGTCCTAGTTTCACAGAGGAGTATATTAGTACCAAGTGTTTTTGGTGTTGAAATTTGGGCTGTGGTCTGGTAGATGGCGCTTAAGTGTAATGGCCATTAGGTAGACTCTTAACCCAGCTATGTGGCTCCTCTGTGTTTCCTCAAGATTGTAGCCGTGCCCCTCAGTGCTCTGAAAATGTGGGCTCCTCTCCCACTCGAGTGCTGGCTTCACATCTCAGTTTGGCACTGCCAGGCTGCCCACCACAGCTCTGGGGCGATCTCGGTTTATGTTCCCTTCCTAGCTTGGAGGTAACAGGGGAAGAGACTTTGGTGGTGGTTGTGGCAGAGAGCCTTTCACTTGTCTATGGGGCTCTACCCTAAAGAGATGCAGAACCAGTATCAATCAGTGCAGTCGCCCAGGGTGGGGTGGCTGCCCTGTGGCCAAAATGGGGAGGGAGGCCCTGCCTGGTGAGGAGCAGGAGGAGCTGGCGGGGGAAGGGAGGTCACCAGGGAGACAGACTGGCTGCTGCTTATGGCAACTGCAGCTTGCTGGAGGTACAGCTAAAGTACTCAGGGTCTTTGGTCCTTCCCCAGTCCAAGTGTAGCAAGGGCAGTACCACTGTAGTGGCAGCAACAGAGGGACTTTGGATTGCCTTTGTCTGCTCCATCTCAGAAACACAGAGCCACTGCTACTGGGAATCTTCAGCCAAGGGGTGAGGTGGCTACACTGCTGGCCTGAGGCAGGGGATCTACTTGGTGAAGAGTGGGGGTTTGGTGCTCACAGTGAGAAGAGACTGGGCTTCTGTCCACATGGTGACTGTGGCATGCTGGAAGCGCAAGTGAAGGCTTCACTGTTTCTTCCCCAGACTGAGAGCAGCAGGTGCAGGACTGCTGCTGTGGCAGTGGCATGGGGGCTGTCAGTTGCCTCTGGGAGCCCTTCCTCAGGGAAGCACAGAGCCTCTACCAGTTGGAATGCTCAGCTAGGGGTGGGACAGCTCTTCACAGGGTCCCTGCCTGGTAAAGAGTTGGGGATGGAGGCTCACAAGGTAGAGAGACTGGGCTTGTCTCCATGTAGTATCTGGTGTTCTAGAGGTTCCAGTGTAGCAGCTGGGCCCTGTGTTCCTTCCCCAACCCAAGGGTGGATAGTGTGGTACCATTTTAGCTATAATGGTGGAGGGGCTGTGGATTCTCTCTCAGATTTCCTCCTCAGAGAAATGTGCCACCTCCATCTGAAGTGTTCAGGTAGGCTTGATGGTTGTGCTGGAGTCCTAGGTCGGGAGGCCATGGCCAGTAAGGAGAAGCGGAAGTGAGAACCCATGTGGGAAAGAGTCTGGCCGCTTTTTGTGGGGCAGCTGTGCTCTGCTGGGGTTCTGCTCCAGTCGCTAATCACTGCACCCTCTAGAGCCTGAGGGCAACATCAGTGAGGGCTGTGGCATAGCAAAAATGACAGCTTGCCTCTCCCTTTGGGAGCTCTGTCCTAGGGAAGTACAGAGCTCCTACTGGCCTGAGAGCCTAGGCAGGGCTGGTGTGGCCATGCCAGGGTCCCAGGATGATGCATATTTTAGCTTGCTTTTTGGCATCGTGCATGTCCCTTAAGTTCTGTTCACTTTTTAAATATTTTCTTCTTTTTATTCCTTGGACTCAAGTGATTTTAATTGTCTTATCTTAAAAAGTTTGCTGATTTTTCCTATGGCATGCTTAAACATTTTGAATTTCTCTGGTGAAATTTTCATTTCAGTTATTATACTTTCAACTCCTAGAATTTCTTCTTGGTTTCGTTTTGTTTTCTTTTTATTGATACTTCCATTTGTTAATCATTTTCATGACTCATTCATATTTTCCTTTAGCTCTGCATCTTTATGATAGTTGTCTTTGTGTAGTATGCTACCATCTGGTCTTATTCATAGATGTTTTCTATTTATTTTGTTCCATTGACTGAACCATACTTCCCTTTTTTTGTTTTTTTTGGAGACAGAGTCTCACTCTGTCGTCCAGGCTGGAGTGCAGTGGCACGATCTTGGCTCACTGCAACCTCTGCCTCCTGGATTCAAGTGATTCTTCTGCCTTAGCCTCCTCCCGAGTAGCTGGGACTACAGGTGTGTGCCACCACGCCCAGCTAATTTTAGAGACAGGGTTTCACCGTATTGGCCAGGCTGGTCTCGAACTCCTGACCTTGTGATCCACACGCCTGGGTCTCCGAAAGTGCTGGGATTACAGGTGTGAACCACTGCGCCAAACATCCTTATCCTTAAATGTCTGATTCCCCAAAGCAGGAAAAGGAGGAAACAGAAAGGGAAAATAGTAGGCACTGTTCCTTAAATCCTCTGGAAGCCACATCAGGTCAGTGGGGATTGCAAAAATGCCAGCCTGCATTTGTGTCTGCATCTCTGTGATACAGAGCAATAATTTGCAGTCTGAACCCAGATCCCCATTATTTGGAGAGCAAGGTCTTTATTGCCACTTTTGCCACCAAAAGCCACTCTAGGGAGGCTAGTACGGCTGCAAGCCCTGAGTTTAAGGGATTAGACATGGGTAGCTGCTGCCAACTGAAATTAATTTCACTTTACTGGCCAGGCCTTCCCCAGAAGCTGCAAGCCTTCAAATAGTTCCAGAGTTTCAAAATAGTTGTATCAGACAGATTCTGTTTAGGTAGATAGATAGAACCTTGCTGCTTCCTACTCTACCATCTTCCCTGACATCCACTTTTTCTTTTACGTCACATTTATTTCACACTTTCGGCATTCTCTGGCTTCAAGTATGTGTGTAGTATGTAGTATGCCACCATCTGGAGTTTTGAGGGGGACGTGCTACTGATGTCTGTTGGTTGAGGTATGCTGAAGGTGAGGTCTTGCATAAAAGTCACAGTTACGAAGTGCTCTGAAAATAAATAAATAAATAAACATATATTTTGTCATTTGATAAATATTTAAATTTTCCACTTAGAAAGTATTTTTTCTTTTTTGAGACGGAGTTTTGCTCTTGTCACCTGGGCTGGAGTGCAATAGTGTGATCTTGGATCACTGCAACCTCTGCCTCCCAGGTTCAAGTGATTCTCTTGTCTCAGCCTCCCAGTAGCTGGTGGGATTACAGGCATGCACCACCACGTTCTCTAATTTTGTATTTTTAGTGGAAACAGAGTTTGACCATGTTGGTCAGACTGGTCTCGAACTGCTGACCTCAAGTAATCTCCTGTCTCAGCCTCCCAAAGTGCTGGTGTGAGCCCCCATGGTGGCCGAAAGTTTGTTTTTAAAGTAAATATATTTTTAGGACCTTGTCCTCTGTGTGCTGACTTCTTTTTTTTTTTTTGACGGAGTCTTCCTCTGTTGCCTAGGCTGGAGTGCAGTGCAGTGGCGCCATCTCAGCTCACTTCAGCCTCTGTCTCCCAGGTTCAAACTAATCTCCTGCTTCAGCCTCCTGAGTAGCTGGGTTTACAGGCATGCACCACCATGCCCGGCTAATTTTTGTTTTTAATAGAGAGGGGGGTTTCACCATGTTGACCAGACTGGTCTCAAACTCCTGACCTCAGGTGATCCGCCTGCCGCGGCCTCCCAAGGTGCTCGGATTATAGGCAGGAGCCAACTGCGCCCACCCTGTGTGCTGATTTCTTCGCAGAAACCAGAGTTTTAAAATTGCAACTCTCTTAGTAGGTATGGTCTATAAAAGGAAAAAGGTTAACTCATCCACTCCTGTTACAAGGAAAAACAGAAGGTAGAAGAAACTTTCATTTTTAGTTTTGTTGTGGAAAAGTTAGAGCATGCATAAAAATAGAATAATATAATGATTTCCCATTTATCGTCCAGTTTCTTTTCTGTCTCGTCTCATCCCTCCCCTCCCTTCCTTCCTTCCTTACGTCCGTCTGTCCTTCCGTCCTTCCATCCTTCTTTCTGTCTTTCTTTCTGTCTTGATAGGGTCTCTCACTGTCACCCAGGCTGGATTGCAGTTACATAATCATGGTTCACTGTAGCCTACTTGGCTCAAGTGATCCTCCTGCCTCAGCCTTTCGTGTAGCTAGGACTTCAGAGGAGTGCCACTGTGCCCAGCTAAGTTAGTTAGTTCGTTAGATTGTTTTAGAGATGGGAGCTCACTATATTGCCCAGGCTAATCTCAAACTCCTGGGCTCAAGGGATCTTGTCTTGGCCTCCTAAATTGCTGGGATTACCCAGCCTATTATCCAGTTTCAGCAGTTATCAATTCATGATCATTTTTGTTTCATCTATTCCAATGATTATCTACCAGGAGTGATTCTGTCATTTGTCAATGTCTTGAAACATTTTTGCTTGTCGCAGTCCTGGAGGGAGGAGTTGTGAGGGGGAGGTGCTACTACGGATATCTGTTGGGTAGAGATACCAGGTATGCTGCTAAACATTCCACAATACACAGGGCAGCCCACACTATCCACACAACTAAATTATCTAGCCCAAAATGTCATCTGAGTTTGCGAAATCCTGTCTATATCCTGTCTTGATGCAGTGACATTTTTATAATGTTAAGTTGTTAGATCCAGGAATAGGAGAGGTGATTATTTCTTCAGATATACTTTAATGTCACTCATCAGATATACTTTAATGTCATTCAAGACTGGTATAAAATTTCCCTCATATAGGCTTTTCATATGACTTGTATATTTACTACTCTGATTCTTTGTGGAAACAAAGGCTATTGATTTTAATGTGTCAATTTTATATCGAGCTACTTCACTGAATGATTTTTATCCTTCATTCTCTGTACTTTTTAATATTATATTGTCAGTAAATAGAGGTAGTTTTACTTTCTCTTAACTCATCTCTAATTGATTTATGTTATCTGATTGCATTGGTTAATATGTCTAATACAATGTTAAATTGTAGGGAAAGTAATGGGTGTCTTTGTCTTGTTCTTGAGCATAGTGGAAATACCTCTAGTATATTTAATAACATAGTAGCTTTAGGACAAAGGTCTATATATTTTATCATGTTGAGGAAGTATCCTTCAGTTCATTTTTGCTTGAGTGTTTTCATTGTCAGTGGTGCTGAATTTTGTTGAAGATTTTCTCAGCATCTCTAGTTGTATATTAATTTCTTACTTATCTGCATTTAATGTACTGTAATAAGTGCTATAATAAGGGAAGTGAGTTTTTAGGAAAAGATACACAGAGGAGTTATCATTTGAACTGAATCTGAAGGATACAAAGGTTTGGAATGTAGGAAAAGGAGGGAGGACATTCAGGAGTATACATAATGATAGGAATGGGGTAATTTATGAGCTCATCATAGGCTTTGGGTACCAGACTTTGTTTCTTAAATTCATATGCCTCCTCCTCCTCTAATCCTTTCATTCCATTCTCTTGGTCACTCTTACACACTCACCCACCTAAAATAGTTTGCTTTGTTTTTTTGTTTACTTACCAGTTCAGCTGTCATCCATTATTTTATGTAGTGTTTTAAAAATTTTGTCCTCTTACTATCTTTTAGTCGTAAAGCAAACCCTTCTTCAGATATCGTTAATCTTCCTTCAACACATTTAGTCTCAGCCAGTCACATGAATCATTGGCAATTGATTTCTTTTTTTGTTTTTCAGGATGTAAGAGCAATCCTAAAATGACAAAGTCAACTCAAACCCAGGATTCGTTTCACGAGCTGATGAGGAAGAGACTGAAAAGGGATGAACCCTGGAACATCATATCAGAAAGACCCTGCATATATGAAGAGAAATTAAAGAAACAGCAAGACAAAAATGAAAATTTACAAATAATTTCAATTACCCATACGAAAATCCTTACTGTAGACAGAAGCCATAAAAATGTTGAATTTGGTCAAAACTTCTATGTAAAATCAGTGTTCATTAAGCAACAGAGATTTGCTAGAGAGAAAACTCTGTCAAAATGTGAAATACAAAGAAATAGTTTTAAGCAGAATTCAAATTTACTTAACCAATCAAAAATCAAGATAGCAGAGAAACGCTATAAATGCAGTACATGTGAAAAAGCCTTCATTCACAATTCATCCCTTCGTAAACATGAGAAAAACCACACTGGAGAAAAATTATTTAAATGTAAAGAATGTTTAAAAGCCTTTAGCCAAAGTTCTGCTCTTATTCAACATCAAAGAACTCATACAGGAGAGAAACCCTACTTATGTAAAGAATGTGGGAAAGCCTTCAGCCATAGTGCATCCCTGTGTAAGCATCTAAGAACCCATACTGTGGAGAAATGCTACAGATGTAAAGAATGTGGTAAATCCTTCAGCCGAAGGTCTGGCCTTTTTATACATCAAAAAATCCATGCTCGAGAAAATCCCCATAGATATAATCCAGGTAGGAAGCCATCCAGTTACAGCACATCCCTTTCTGGATGTCAGAAAATTCATCTCAGAAAGAAGTCCTACTTATGTAATGAATGTGGCAACACCTTTAAGTCTAGCTCATCCCTTCGTTATCATCAGAGAATTCACACCGGAGAGAAACCTTTTAAATGTAGCGAATGTGGAAGAGCCTTCAGTCAGAGTGCATCTCTTATTCAGCATGAGAGAATTCACACTGGAGAAAAGCCCTATAGATGCAATGAATGTGGGAAAGGCTTCACTTCTATTTCACGACTTAATAGACACCGAATAATTCATACTGGAGAGAAATTGTATAATTGTAATGAATGTGGTAAAGCCTTAAGTTCCCACTCAACGCTTATTATTCATGAGCGAATTCATACTGGAGAGAAACCATGTAAATGTAAAGTATGTGGAAAAGCCTTCAGACAGAGTTCAGCTCTCATTCAACAT
>CAUYLG010052487.1:0-37097 GCA_963573385.1 Cacajao melanocephalus | reverse complement strand
TTTTTTTGGTTGGGCTATTAATTGCTGCCTCAACTTCAGCCCTTGTTATTGGTCTATTGAGCATTTCGACTTCTTCCTGGTTTAGGCTAGGGAGGATGCAAGTGTCCAGGAATTTATCCATTTCTTCAAGGTTTACTGGTTTTTCTGCATAGAGTTGTTTGTAGTAATCTCTGATGGTAGTTTGCATTTCTGTGGAATCAGTGGTGATATACCCTTTATCATTTTTTATTCCATCTATTTGATTCTTCTCTCTTTTCTTTTTTATTAATCTGGCTAGTAGTCTATTTTGTTGGTCTTTTCAAAAAAACAGCTCCTGGATTTATTGATTTTTGAAGTGTTTTTTTGTGCCTCTATCTCCCTTAGTTCTGCTCTGATCTTAGTTCGTTCTTGTCTTCTGCTAGGTTTTGTATTTTTTAAATCTTGCTCCTCTAGTTCTTTCAATTTTGTTGATAGGGTGTCAATTTTAGATCTTTCCCACTTACTCTTGTGGGCATTTATTGCTATAAATTTTCCTCTAGACACTGCTTTAAATGTGTCCCAGAGATTCTGGTACGTTGTGTCTTTGTTCTCGTTGGTTTCGAAGAACATCTTTATTTCTGCCTTCATGTCATTGTTTATCCAGTTGAGGTTCAGAAGCCAGTTGTTCAGTTTCCATGAGGTTGTGAGGCTTTCAGTTAGTTTCTGAATTCTGAGTTCTAATTTGATTGCACTGTGGTCTGAAAGACTGTTTGTTATGATTTCCGTTCTTTTGTATTTGCTGAGTAGTGATTTACTTCCAATTATGTGGTCAATTTTAGAGTTAGGTGTGATGTGGTGCTGAGAGTTTATATTCTGTGAATTTGGGTGGAGAGTTTTGTAGATGTCTGTTAGGTTTGCTTGGTCCACATCTGAGTGCAAGTCCTGGATATCCTTGTTAATTTTCTGTCTCATTGATCTATCTAATATTGACAGTGGAGTGTTAAAGTCTCACACTATTATTGTGTGGGAGTCTAAGTCTCTTTGTAGGTCATTGAGAACTTGTTTTATGTATCTGGGTGCTCCTGTATCGGGTGTGTAAACATTTAGGATCATTAGCTTTTCTTGTTTCATTGATCCTTTTACCATTATGTAATGTCCTTCTTTGTCTCTTTTGATCTTTGCTATTTTAAAGTCTATTTTATCAAAGAGTAGGATTGCAACTCCTGCTTTTTTTGCTCTCCATTTGCTGGGTAGATCTTCCTCCATGCCTTTATTTTGAGCCTATGTGTATCCTTGTACGTGAGATGGGTTTCCTGGATACAGCACATCAGTGGGTTTTGACTTTTTATTTAATTTGCCAGTCTGTGTCTTTTGATTGGGACATTTAGCCCATTTACATTTAAGGTTAATATTGTTATGTGTTTATTTGATCCTGCCATTTTGATGCTATCTGGTTGTTTTGCCCATTAGTTGATGCAGTTTCTTCATTTTGTTGATGGTCTTTACCATTTAGTACGTTTTTGTAGTGGCTGGTACTGGTTGTTCCATTCTATGTTTAGTGCTTCTTTCGGGAGCTTTTGTAAGGCAGGCCTGGTAGTGACAAAATCTCTCATCAATTTATTGTTGGTAAGGGATTTTATTTCTCTTTCACTTATGAAGCTTAGTTTGGCTGCATATGAAATTCTAGGTTGAAAGTTCTTTTCTTTAAGGATGTTGAATATTGGCCCCCACTCTCTTCTGGCTTGTAGGTTTTCTGCCAAGAGATGTGCTGTGAGTCTGACGGGCTTCCCTTTGTGGGTAACCTGATGTTCCTCTCTGGCTGCCCTTAGCATTTTTTCCTTCATTTCATCCCTGGTGAATCTGACAATTACGTGCCTTGGGGTTGCTCTTCTTGAGGAATATCTTTGTGGTGTTCTCTGTATTTCCTGTACTTGAATATTGGCCTGCCTTGCTAGGTTGGGGAAGTTCTCCTAGATAATATCCTGAAGAGTGTTTTCCAGCTTGGATTCATTCTCTCTATCACATTCAGGTACACTTGTCAAATGTAGATTAGGTCTTTTCACATAATCCCATATTTCTTGGAGGCTTTGTTCATTTCTTTTCACTCTTTTTTGTCTAATCTTGCCTTCTCATTTTATTTAATTGAGTTGATCTTCATTCTCTGATATCCTTTCTTCTGCTTGGTCGATTCAGCTATTGCTTCGTGAAGTTCTCATGTTGTGTGTTTCAGCTCCATCAGGTCATTTATATTCTTCTGTAAGCTGTTTATTCTTGTTAGCATTTCTTGAAACCTTTTTTCAAGGTCCTTAGTTTCTTTGCATTGGGTTAGAACATGTTCCTTTAGCTCAGAGAAGTTTGTTATTACCCACCTTCTGAAACCTGTTTCTGTTAATTCATCAGACTCATTCTCTATCCATCTTTGTTCCCTTTCTGGTGAGGAATTGTGATCCCTTGGACTAGGAGAGGCATTCTGGTTTTGGATGTTTTCATTCTTTTTGTGCTGGCTTCTTCTCATCTTTGTGGATTTATCTACCTGTGATCTTTGGAGTTGGTGATTTCAGATGGGGTCTCTGAGTGGACATCCTTTTTGCTGATGATGAAGTTATTTCTTTTCTGTTTCTTAGTTTTCCTTCTAACAGTCAGGCCCCTCTGCTGTAGGACTGCTGGAGGTCAAATCGAGGCCCTGCTTGCCTGCTGATCACCTGAGGCAGCTGCAGAACAGTAAGGATTACTGCTAGTTCTTCTTCTGTCATCTTCATCCCAGAAGGATACCTGCCAGATGTCAGTCTGAGCTCTCCTTCATGAGGTATCTCTTTGGATATATGGGGATCAGGGAGCTGCTTGAGGAGACAGCCTGACCCTTATAGAAGCTCAAGTGCTATGCTGTGAGCTCCATTGTTCTGTTCAGAGCTGCTGGGCAGTTATGTTTAAGTCTGCTGCTGCGGAACTCATAAGTGCCTTTTTTTCCCAGGTGCTCTGTCCCCGGAAGGTGGGGCTTTATTTATAAGTTGGTGTCATTCTGCTGCCTTTTTTCAGAGATGTCCTGCCCAGCGAGGAGGTAGCCTAGTCACAGTCTGCCAGCAGAGGCATTGCTGAGCTGCTGTGGGCTCTTCCCAGTTGCTGTCTTAACTTCCTTGCAGTTTTGTTTATAGGGGTATAGTTGGAACTGCCTCATTAATGGCAGTCTGCCTCAGTAATGGCAGAATGTCTCTGTAATGGCGGACTGCCTTGGTAATGGCAGATTGCCTCGGTAATGGCGGACTGCCTCAGTAATGGTGGACTGCCTCAGTAATGGCGAATTGCCTCGGTAATTGTGGACTGTCTCAGTAATGGCAGACTGCCTCAGTAGTTGTGGACTGCCTGGGTAATGACAGACGCCCTTTCTGTCACAGAGCTGGACCATCCCAGGTCCAGATGAGCTGGCTGTGAAACTCTCAATCCAGAGCATTTCAGATTGCTGGTGTTTGTGGGGTGGGACCAGCCAAGGCAGATCACCTGGTTCCCTGTTTCAGCCCCCTTTTTTTCAGTTGAATGGGCAACTCTGTCTCCCAGGCATTCCAGTCACCAGTTGAAACGGCGCCCAGATTTCTCTGAGTTTTTGTGCAGAGACCCACTGTGTTGGCTGAAACAGCTGCGTTGGAGACTTGTGGTGCTTTTCCACCTGGGTATCTCCTGGTCTGTGGGCAGTAAAAATTCGTTTGGAAACACGGTTATCACTCACCCTCTGCATTTTTGCTGGGAACTGCAATCCAGAGCTGTTCCTATTTGGCCATCTTGAATCCTCCCTGGCACTATTTCTTGAATGTGTCCTAGCAGAGCTGGCACTCTGTCCAGGGGTAGTGGAATGAGATATCTAGAGTGCAGGGTTCAGACTCTCACTCTCAGGTCTGTGCAAAGACAGAGTTAGCACTGACATGGACCTGAGAGTAAAGGCTTCCTAGTGTTTGCACCCTAGGCACATTTCTCTTCCTGAGCCTACTATATAAGAGGGCAGCATTGGAGCTAAAATGAATGAGTCTAGAGCACACTGTAAATGGAAGTGAAAAGCTGATGTTGTGATGGAGAGAGTATGGCATTTTGAAAGACAGGAAGAGGCTTGTAGGTGCATGTCTTTCTTCCATGTGCTGTCACAGGCCCTACTGTGCACTGGTGCAAGCAGGCTGCTCAATAAAATTAACTGGTTGGTTAGCAGCTTGTTTGTCTGTGTGTTTAGCTATCCCATAGTTGTAGCTCAGGAAAGACCTTTGTTACCGATGCAGAGAAGGTGGAGGAGACAAGGAAATCTGGAGGGGACTAATGAATGTTGTCTTTTTATTTTATTTTATTTTACTTTAAGTTCTGGAGTACATGTGCAGATCTGGCAGGATTGTTACATAGGTATACACATGCCATGGTGGTTTGCTGCATCCATCCCCCCCGTCACCTACATTAGGCATTTCTCCTAATGCTATGCCTCCCCAATCTCCCTACCCCCTGCTTTCCCTTGCCTAGACCCCCACCCCGCAACAGACCCCAGTGTGTGATGTTCCCCTCCCCGTGTCCATGTGTTCTCATTGTTCAACTCCCACTTATGAGTGAGAACATGCAATGTTTGGCTTTCTGTTCTTGTGTCAGTTTGTTGAAAATGATAGTTTCCAGCTTCATTCTGTCACTGCAAAGGACATGAACTCATCCTTTTTTATGGTTGCATAGTATTCCATGGTGTATATGTGCCACATTTTCTTTATCTGGTATATCATTGATGGGCATTTGAGTTGGTTCCAGGATTTTGCTATTGTAAACAGTGACACAGTGAATATACATGTACATGTGCCTTTATAATAAAATGATTTATAATCCTTTGGGTGTATAGCCAGTAATAGGATTGCTGGTTCAGATGGTATTTCTATTTCTAGATCCTTCAGGAATCGCCACACTGTCTTCCACAATGGTTGAACTAATTTATACTTCCAGCAACAGTGTAAAAGCATTCCTATTTCTCCAGATCCTCTCCAGCATCTAATGTCTCCAGATTTTTTAATGATCGCCCTTCTAACTGGTGTGAGATTGTATCTAAATGTGATTCTGACTTGTATTTCTCTAATGACCGATAATGATGAATTTTTTTTATATCTTTGTTGGCCACGTAAATGTCTTCTTTTGAAAAGTGTTTGTTCATATCCTTCACCCACTTTTTGTTGGGGTTTTTTTTTCTTGTGTGTTTGTTTTAGTTCTTTGTAGATTCTGGATATTAGCCCTTTGCCAGATGGGTAGCTTGTAAAATTTTTTTCTCATTCTCTTAGCTGCCAGTTCATTCTAATGATTGTTTCTTTGGCTGTGCAGAAGCTCTTAAGTTTAATTAGATCCCATTTGTCTATTTTGGCTTTTGTTGCCATTGCTTTCAGTGTTTTAGTCATGAAGTTCTTGCTTATGCCTATGTCCTGAATGGTATTGCCTAGGTTTGCTTCTAGGGTTTTTATGGTCTTAGATCTTATTTAAGGAGGCTTGAAATATGGAGATAAAGATTCCCAAATATGGAGATAAAGATTCCCATGGTGGTTGGTCTAAACTTACAGCTTTGAGTAACTATGAACTATCTTTCTATAGGAATTCCAGGTATGTTCTATGGAAGGAAGGACTTCCATTATTTTAAAGTATTTAAAAATAATTTTATTTATTTATTTTATTATTTTTTTATTTTTAATTTATTTATTTGACTTTAGGTGCATACTATATCTGGCATTTCTCCTCATGATATCTCTCCCCACCTTCCCCTCCCTCCTCATCCCTTGCTGTCTTTCCCCTACGCACCCCAACTGCCCCATGTGTGTGATGCTCCTCTCCCTGAGTCCACATATTCTTGTCGTTCCGCACCCACCTATGAGTGAGAACATGTGGTGTTTGGCTTTCGGTTCTTGTGTCAGTTTCCTGAGAATGATGGTTTCCAGATTCATCCAAGTCCCTAAAAAGGACATGAACTCATTGTTTTTTATGGCTGCATAGTATTCCATGGTGTATATGTACCCCATTTTCTTTGTCCAGTCTATCATTGATGGATATTTGGGTTGGTTCCAGATCTTTGCTATTGTACACAGGGCTGCAGTGAACATATGTGTACATGTGTCTACAGGAGAATGATTTGTAGTTCTTTGGGTATATACCCAGTAATGGGATTGCTGGGTCAAATGGAATTTCTATTTCTAGATCCTTGAGAAATCGCCACACTGTCTTCCATAGTGGTTGAACTAATTTACACTCTCACCAACTGTGTAAGAGTGTTCCTATTTCTCCACATCCTCTCCAGCATCTGTTGTGTCCAGATTTTTTAATGATCACCATTCTAACTGGCATGAGATGGTATCTCAATGTGGTTTTGATTTGCATTTCTCTAATGACCAGTGATGATGATCATTTTTTCATATGTTTGTTGGCCTCACATATGTCTTCTTTTGAAAAGTGTCTGTTCATATTCTTTGCACACTTTTGAATGGGGTTGTTTGTTTGTTTCTTGTAAATCTGTTTTTGTTCTTTGTAAATTCTGGATATTAGCCCTTTGTCAGATAGGTAGATTGCAAAAAATTTTTCCCATTCTGTTTGTTGCCAATTCTCTCTAATGATAGTTTCTTTTGCTGTACAGAAGCTCTGAATTTTAATTAGATCCCATTTGTCTATCTTGGATTTTATTGCCATTGCTTTTGGTGTTTTAGTCATGAAGTCCTTGCCTGTGCCTATGCCCTGGATGTTTTTGCCTACATTTTCTTCTAGTGTTTTTATGGTGTTAGGTTTTATGTTTAAATCTTTAATCCATCTGGAGTTAATTTCAGTGTAAGGTGACAGGTAGGGGTCCACTTTCTGCTTTCTGCACATTGCTAGCCAGTTTTCCCAACACCATTTATTAAACATGGAGTCCTTTCCCCATTGTTTGTTTGTTTTGGGTTTGTCAAAGATCAGATAGTTGTAGATGTGTGGTGTTGCCTCTGTGGCCTCTGTTCTGTTCCATTGGTCTATGTCTCTGCTTTGGTACCAGTACCATGTTGTTTTGATTACTGTAGCCTTGTAGTATAGTTTGAATTCTGGCAGTGTGATGCCTCCAGCTTTGTTCTTTTTGCTTAGGATTGCCTTGGCTATGCGGGCTCTCTTGTGATTCCATATGAAGTTTAAAGTGGTTTTTTCCAGTTCTGTGAAGAAGGTCATTGGTAGCTTGTTGGGGATAGCATTGAATCTATAGATTACTTTGGGCAGTATGGTCATTTTCACGATATTGATTCTTCCTAACCATGAGCATGGAATGTTTTTCCATCTGTTTGTCTCCTCTTTTATTTCGTTGAGCAGTGGATTGTAGTTCTCCTTGAAGAGATCCTTTACATCCTTTGTTAGTTGTATTCCTCAGAATTTCATTCTCTTTGTAGCAGTTGTGAATGGGAGTTCACTCTTGATTTGGCTCTCTGTCTCCTATTGGTATATAGGAATGCTTGTGATTTCTGCATATTGATTTTGTATCCTGAGACTTTTCTGAAGTTGCTTATCAGTTTGAGAATATTTTGGGCTGAAACAATGAGGTCTTCTAGATATACAATCATGTCACCTGCAAATAGAGACAGTTTGACTTCCTCCTTTCCTAATTGAATAACCTTTATTGCTTTTTCTTGCCTGGTAGCTCTGGCTAGAACTTCTAATAGTATATTGAATAGAAGTGGTGAGAGAGGGCATCCTTGTCTAATACCTGATTTCCAAGGGAATTCTTCCAGGTTTTCCTGTTCAGTATGATATTGACCGTAGGTTTGTCATATATAGCTTTTATCATTTTATGATACTTTCTGTCAATACCTAGTTTATTGAGGGTTTTTAGCATGAAGGCTGTTGAATTTTGTCAAAGGCCTTCTCTGCATCTATTGAGATAATCGTGTGGTTTTTGTCTTTGGTTCTGTTTATGTGATGGATTACATTTATGGATTTGCATATGTTGAACCAGCCTTGCATCCCTGTGATGAAGCCTACTTGATCGTGATGGATAAGCTTCTTGATGTGCTATTGCAATTTCTTTGCCAGTATTTTATTGAAGATTTTTGTATCGATATTCATCATGGATATTGGCCTGAAGTTTTCTTTTTTAGTTGAGTCTCTGAATGTTTTTGGTATCAGGATGATGTTGGTCTCATAAAATGAGTTAGGGAGGATTCTCTCCTTTTGTATTGATTGATACAGTTTCAGAAGGAATGGAGCCAGCTCCTCTTTGTATGTCTGGTAGAATTCAGCTGTGAACCAATCTGGACCTGGACTTTTTTTGGTTGGTAGGCTATTGATTGCTGTCTGTACTTCGGCCCTTGTTATTGGTCTGTTCAGGGTTTCAACTTCCTCCTGGTTTAGTCTTGGTAGAGTACCAGCGTCTAGGAATTTATCCATTTTTTCCTGGTTTACTGGTTTATATGAATAGAGCTTTTTGTAGTAATCTCTGATGGTAGTTTGTATTTCTGTGGGAACAGTGGTGATATCCCCTTTATCATTTTTTATTGCATCTATTAGATTCTTCTCCATTTTCTTTTTTTATTAATCTGGCTAGCAGCCTGTCTATTTTGTTGATCTTTTCCAAAAAAAAAACAGCTCCTGGATTTATTGATTTTTTGGAAGGTTTTTTTGTGTCTCTATCTCCTTTAGTTCTGCTCTATTCTTAGTTATTTCTTGTCTTCTGCTATCTTTTGAATTTTTTTGATCTTGCTCCTCTAGCTCTTTTAATTTTGATGATAGGGTGTCAATTTTAGATCTTTCCCTGTTTCTCATGTGGGCATTCATTGCTTTAAATTTCCCTCTTGACATTGCTTTAAAGGTGTCCCAGAGATTCTGGTAAGTTGTGTCTTCATTCTGATTGGTTTTGAAGAACATCTTTATTTCACCTTCATTTCATTGTTTATCCAGTCAACACTCAGAAGCAAGTTGTTCAGTTTCCAAGTGGTTGTGCAGGTTTGAGTGTGTTTCTTGATCCTGAGTTCTAGTCTGATTGCGCTGTGGTCTCATAGACTGTTTGTTATGATTTCCATTCTTTTGCATTTGCTGAGGAGTGATTCGCTTTCAATGATGCGGTCAATTTTAGAGTTAGTGCAATGTGGTGCTGAGAAAAATGTATATTCTGTGGATTTCAGGTGGAGCGTTCTGCATATGTCTGTTAGGTCCACTTGGTCCAGCTCTGCATTCAAATCCTGGATATCCTTGTTAATTTTCTGTCTCATTGATCTGTCTAATATTGACAGTGGAGTGTTGAAATATCCCACTATTATTGTGTGGGAGTCTAATTCTCATTTTAAGTCGTTAAGAAATTGCTTTATGTATCTGGGTGCTCCTGTTGGGGGCGTATATATTTAGGATAGTTAGCTCTTCTTGTTGGATTGATCCTTTTACCATTATGTAGTGTCCTTCTTTGTTTCTTTTGGTCTTTGTTTGTTTGAAGTCTATTTTATCAGAGACTAGGATTGCAACCCCTGCTTTTTTTTGTTCTCCATTTGCCTGGGAAATCTTCTTCCATCCCTTTATTTTGAGTCTATGTGTGTCTTTGTATGTGAGATAGGTTTCCTGAATACAGCACACTGATGAGTTTTGACATTTTATCCAGTTTGCCAGTCTGTGTCTTTTGATTGGGGCATTTAGGCCATTTACAGTCAATGTTAATATTGTTATGTGTGAATTTTATCCACCATTTTGTTACAGGCTGGCTTTCTTTCCCATTCGTTGACTCATTTTCTTTATTGCATTTTTGGTCTTTGCCAGCTGGTTTGCTTTTGCAGTGACTGGTACTTGTTCCTTTCCGTGCTTAGTGTTTCTTTCAGGAGCTCTTGTAGGGCGGGTCTGGTGGTGACACAATCTCTCAGTAATTGCTTGTCCATAAAGGATTTTATTTCTCCTTCACTTTTGAAGCTTAACTTTGGCTGGATATGAGATTCTGGGTTAAAAGTTCTTTTCTTTAAGGATGTTGAATATTGCCCCCCACTCTCTTCTGGCTTTTAGGGTTTCTGCCAAGAGATCTGCTGTGAATCTGGTTGGCTTCCCTCTGTGGGTGACCTGACCTTTCTCTCTGGCTACACTTAGCATTTTTTCCTTCATGTCAACCCTGGTGAATCTGACAATTATGTGCCTTGGGGTTGCTCTTCTTGAGGAATATCTTTATGGAGTTCTCTGCATTTTTTGAATTTGAAATTTGGACTGCCTTACTAGGCTTGGGAAGTTCTCCTGGATAATATCCTGGAGCATGTTTTCCAGCTTGGATTCATTCTCCCCATCATATTCAGGTACACCTGTCAAGCGTAGGTTAGGTCTTTTCATATAATCCCATATTTTTTGGAGGCTTTGTTCATTTCTTTTCACTCTTTTTTCTTTTGTCTTGCCTTCTCTTTTTATTTTCTGACTTGATCTTCAATCTCTGATATCCTTTCTTCTGCTTGATCGATTCAGCTATTAAAACTTGGGTTGGCTTCACGTAGTTCTCGTGCTGTGTTTTTCAACTCTATCAAGTCGTTTATGTTCTTCTCTAAGCTGGTAATTCTAGTTAGCATTTTGTCTAACCTTTTTACAAGGTGTTTGGTTTCTTTGCATTGAGTTAGAACGTGTCCCTTTATCTCAGAAAAGTTTGTTATTATCCACCTTCTAAAGCCTGTCAATTCATCACACTCCTTCTCAGTCATGTTGTGATCTTGTGTTAGTGAGGAGTTGTGATCCCTTGAAGGAGAAGAGGTGTTCTGGTCTTTGATGGTTTCATCTTTTTTGCACTGTTTTTTTCCCATCTTTGTGGATTTACCTGGCTGTGTTGTCAGGGAGCTCCTTGATGAAGTTGCTTGTCTGCCTGTGGAGGCGCAACTGGTTTTCTAGGGACTCCTTCAGGTTACTTGGTAAGCTTCCTGTGTCTTTTTTGTTTATACTGGGAGATTAGGCCTGCCTCTTTTTCTGACCTGTAGGCACTGCTGGGTTGTCAAGAATGCCATCCTGTTGCTATGTAGCCATCCTATGCTTTTTGTTAAAACATGTAGCCCAGTCCCACCCCTCTAATGGTGGGTTGTGCCTTTCCTCCACTGGGCTGGATCATTCAGCATTCAGCTCAGACTGTGGCACTGGCTGCACAACCTGCTAGAGTCAGAGCTTCAGCCCTCTGGGGTTTGTAGGGGAGGGTAGAGACCTGCCCAGCTGTACTAGGCCGTCTCCCCATTTCAGCTTCCTGTCTCTCTGGTCATGGGGTAAGGACCTGCCCAGCTGCTTCCGCTTACAGCTCCTTCTCTCTTACGGTCGGGGGAGGGGGTTTATAAATATATATCACTTCTGGTAACCTGAGGGTGTACCCAGTGCTTGCCATGTACAAAACACATAATAAAAATGCATTGACTAGATGAGTAATTAGATTAATTGATTTGATTAACTAATATATGGCTTACAAATATAAATTACTTGACATTGTGTCTTATTTTCTTTGTTCACATGCATATTTGCCAGACTCTACACAGTAACCTTATATAGGTTATTATGAGGGATATTAATATGTATATGTATGTTATCTTCTCTAAAAAAGTGCAAAACCACTTTAAGAATCAACACTTAAATACATTTAAAAAAGAAATATTTAAAGATCACTTTCTATTTTCTAAGGGGTTACGGGTCCATGTATCCAAAAATTCATCCTCATTCACAGACAGTATTTTCTAACTTGGGCCAATCCCTGCCCACAAATTTACAATGTTTTCTTCTGCCCTCTCTCCCAGCTTAAGTGTATTCATTTAAATATTTAAATTGCATAGGATCTTCCACCATAATTATTCAGTATTATGTGAACATAAAATGTCCCTGAGAAAAATTAGAGAGGCCTTTTAAATTTTTTCCTAAAGCAGAATTTGCAAACTGGTAGAACCTTAGGAGGAATCTCTTCTGAAAGCAGATCCCAAGAAAAGGGTTTTTTAAGATTTCTTTACCGCAGTGGAGAAGTGAGGAAAATTAGATCAGAAGGGAGAGAAAGCCAACTTAAAGATGTATTCTTAGCCTTTGTCCATCACTGTGGGTGATTGTACATGATCCATGTATGTGAGCTTTGAGATCATTCCACCAATGACATAAAAAGGGGAGTGATTATCAACTAGCTTAGGTATTGTAATGGTCAATGTGTGCCCCACTTGCATTTCCAACTACCCAGACTCTAATACTGGGTGACTGCTGTAGGTGTAGCATGCTGAGGAGTCAGAAAATCCCTGGGATGGAGAAGTAAAATCTACTTAGTGCTGCTGAACAAAAGTAAGTCAGGTTCCCTTCTGAGGGGCTGATTTCCTCAGCAATGTCCAGAATAATCTTGAGTGTAGAAGATTTAAGTTGAAAAGCAAGAGTTATCCAATACACTTAGCATGGTGGGGGAATGAATACCTCTCATAGATGTGTTTTGTTTGGTTGTTGCAGGAATTTTTTTTCAGTTAATTGTGTAAATTAGTTCAACCATTGTGGAAGACAGTGTGGCGATTCCTCAAAGACCTAGAAATAGAATTACCATATGACCCAGCAATCCCATTACTGAGTATATACCCAAAGGATTATAAATCATTCTGTTACAAAGACATATGCACACCTATGTTCATTGCAGCACTGTTTACAATAGCAAAGACTTGGAACCAACCCAAATGCCCATCAATGATAGACAGGATAAAGAAAATATGGCACATATACACTGTAAAATACTATGTATCCATAAAAAAGGATGAGTTCATGTCCTTTGCAGGGACATGAATGAAGCTGGAAACTATCATTCTCAGCAAACTGACCAAACATCGCATGTTCTCACTCATAAGTGGGTGTTGAACAATGAGAACACATGGACACAGGGAAGGGGACATCACACACTGGGGTCTGTTGGGGGGTAGGGGGCTAGGCAAGGGAAAGCAGAGGGTCGCAGGGTTGGGGAGGGGTAACATTAGGAGAAACACCTAATGTAGGTGACTGAGGGATGGATGCAGCAAACCACCATGGCATGTGTAATCCTATGTAACAACCCTGCAGTATCTGCATAGGTATACCAGAACTTAAAGTATAATTTTAAAAAAATCAGTATAATTCATATAATAACTTGAATGTTGTGCTTCACTTCCAAAAATGAGATTAATCTCCAGTAGAGGTGTTTTGTTTAACCATCATGAAATCCAATTGTTTTGCTAATTAATTTCCAATCTCTAAAATAAAGGTGATGTCACATAGCTATCTGGATTAAAGATCACTGCAAAAACTCAAACTCCTGGGCTCTAGTGACCCTTGCACCTCAGCCTCCCAAGTAGTTGAGTTGCTACACTTCCAAAAATAGATCTTCTAGCCATGATGGATTCACATTACCTCAAGGCTTAAAGGAAGTTGCATGTGTGGTGTTCATGCCCTTTTAGATGGGCACATATTCAACAGTCTGCCATTCACTCATGTTGCTTTCTCTTTCTATTTGCATACTTGTCTGTATCCCACAGATATTTGCATGTGAGACCACAGTTCTAAAGACTGGGACCCCCTTCCCAAGGTAGATGGTTAATGTGTTTGCCCAATCGGAAACATCGTTTTCCCATCTCTATTCTGCCCTGTTCCCTGAGCAGCTGATGTGCACAGATGGCATCTCTTGGGCTCCCTTTCCATTGTGGCTTCAGGTTGTTCTCACCAATGGGAGCCATTGGCAAGCAATCGGAGGGCAGGAGGAAAAACAAGTTGGGGAATATTTGCTCCCCTTTCTCCCATTTTCAGCATCACAGTTATGAAGGTGGTTGCATCCCTCCATAGTAACAGCTCCCCTGAGCTATCAGTGGTCTCTAGCAGCTTAATATTCTCCCCTTTCCTTTTTAGGCTGTTACTAATCTTTGGATAACTCCACATTAATCTTTGGGTTCTCAGAAATCTGCCTTCACTACTGTATGCTGCCCCTTCATTAAAATATTTTCAGCTAATTCACCTGATCGAGATTCTGTTTATTGGCAGGGTCATGACTAATATTAATATAAATAGAGCCACCCTTCGCTCAGTAGTCATTTGTCAAACCCTCTTTCCACTTTATGGAAACAAAATAATCATTCTATTCTGAGCTGCTTTTACCTTCACTGCTGATCATGATCCAGTCCTGTTTTCCCACTTAGCTGACCATGTGTACTACTGAGGCCTAATCTGCTGCCTTGCTTTGGTTTACACTGTCTGCTTCCACCTGACAGCAGATTGATTGACTACTGGGCCAAGAGACTCCTTGCTGGGCTCTCAGGTTACCCACTGTACTTGCCAAGGCTTCAAGTGACCATAATGAGTTTCCCATGCACCAGCTGTAGCCCAACCTGTCTTGCTTGCAATAAGCTAGGGCAGTCAAGTCTCTTATCTGTCTTCCCTCCTCCAGAGCAACATCTGTGACTTTATATTGTTTACTTTATCGATAACAATCTGTGTAAAAAAGCCTGTGGAGACCAAGTTTTGATCCTGGTTTGGCAAAACCAAGATTCCTGCAGAAGAGAAGGCACTAGAGGCTTTATGAAGGTTCTGACTCTGACCTTTGCACAGCTTGACATGATGAGTAAGCTTTGGATCACTCCTTGGTCCATCTTGCAAGATACTGAAATGCTTAACTCCCCAGGCATGTGCAGACTCCTGATGATCTTCTCAGCCTTCACTGCAGCCCTAAGCAAGCTCTATCAGCCCAATTTCAGATTCAGTATTTCAACAGCTGTTCAAGCACCTGCTCTTCCCACTGCATCAAAACGGTAGAATGAGACAGACTTGGGTTTGAACACCTATTTTGCCAATATGAACAAATTACTTAACTTCTCTGAATGTATTTTTTTATCTTTAAAACTGGGATAATAATAACGTTCAGGAAGATGGAAATAGGTTAGTTATGTTAATTGCTATCCCAGTGTCTATTACATAATAAAAATTCAACAAATGTTAATTTAGTTTCTCTCTGATGCTATAATAGTCACCTGATCTTTCTGCATCTGACTGTATTAACTCTGGAATCCTATTGCCTGGGTTCAAATTCTAGCTTTATACCCTTAGTACCCATGCAAACTCAGACAATGTACTTTATTTCTCTGTGCCTCCACTTCCTTATCTGAATGTAGATTTTGACTGGAGATCATCTACCTTATTGGGTGGTTGAGACTATTAAATACTTAATTCTTATCAAGTGCTTAAAGCAATGTCTGTTCAACATAAGTTAACAAATACTCATTTCTTTATATGTAAGATTGGTATGATATTTACTCACAAAATTTTTATGACTATTAAATGAAATAATAAATTGTGCAGAACCAGATGAAAGTGCCAACATCTGGCCAGATGGCTTTTTTTTTTAAGTAACACATGAAGCTGTTAACATAATGGCTGACACATATTTAGTGCTCAATAAATGTTACCTGTCACCATTTTAATATCATATTAAGGTAAAAAATTACAACTCACACTGACTTCTCTGTATGTAATTGATATCATTAACTCTCTATGCTTTCTCCTCAATAAACCACCCTAATGTGGGCCAGCCTCAGGTATTGCTTTTGTAGGTCAAGAATATTGGGTCTATTTGGTCTAATCTTCTGCAGACAGAAGAGATATGAGCCTGCTTTCACTCCCAGTACATGTCTTGAATCCAACTGCTAACTCTAAAAAAGTATCCCTTAATAGAGCTTTACAGGGATGTGGCCAAGTTCTTGTCTAAAAAATATAGTGGTATTCTCCTCCACCCCTCAAGGCTCTATGAGGTTGTGTGTACTGGCAATATGTGTCCATATATTCCTTCTGATTTGGGCCACTTCCAGATTATGGCAACCTATAATTCCCTGAGTAGCTTCAAAGTTGCAGTTTAAAAACCTCTTCCATCTACTGTTCCTAGTTGGCTCCTGACCAGTCATGCCCTGGAAGTGATGGTTATGTCAATAAAAATTTATGGCTTTTGGTGTGAAGCAAGAGAGCAGCTGGCAAAAACTCTACCATCTCTTTCATTGAGCTCAGCTCACCATGTGCCACTTCTGTCCCACGTCAGAAAAATGGGATAACACACTCTCCAGAAACAAGGCAGCCTTTGCCAGCACCAAGGGGAGAAAGGTGGTGGGAGGGCAGAGGGGTGCTTGGGTAACCAGCTCCTCTTGTAATAGTCCATGAGAAGATGACCTGAAATGTACTAAAGGGCTTCTGCTTAGATACTTTGTTCAAGAGTATTTATGTAAATCCACACAAATGGATAGTTTCTAGAACCACTGCACTGAAGAAGGACCTCTATTCAGGTCTCTCTTCCTGATTCTAAACAGGACTGAATGAACATCTCTGCAGAGCGTGTTTCGAAACTCATTTGAACAAATGTGGCTAGATGAGGTAATGGCCAGTTAGGTAAAAATGTGCTGGGAGAGAACAAGGGAAAATCCTTGCTATAAAAATATTTTTATTAAATAATTGGAAAAATGGAACGAAACACCTGCAGTTTATAAATCAAAGTTACCATATGGCATAGACTATTTGCTAATAAATTCTTATAGGCACAACCCTAGAAGGGAAGCCTTTTAAAAGTTTTTGCTGTGGTACAATATCTTTTTATATTGGTTTATTTCATCCTATGACTTTTATTTCAAACTTTAAGTTAATAGATTATTAAATTGTACTTTGAAGCTCATTTCAAACTCATGCTAGAGATAAAAACACACAGCAAAGCAAATTACTGAAGAATAAATGGCAGTAATAAATTAACAGTTAAGGCATTAGAACAATCTTTGGACAGCTTTTGCTCCACTTTTTGTTGATGCTTAGTTTTATGTTGATGCTTTGGGGTGATGAAAGCAATAGTTTATTAATGGTAAAGTGGTTGTAGCAAGTATCTTTTCATTTTCAGGCACTGTATTGTGTATACTTTTAATTGTCAAATATTCATTAGCATCAGCATTTTTTTCCAGCCCTTCCTTCCTCTTTTGGAAAAGAAATAACAGTAACACAAAAACAGTATAATAATCACTTCCCATTAACCCGTTTACTTTGGACGTGTAAAAGAACAATTTCATTTTTAAAGACAGATGGGGTACATCACTTGCTCTATATTATAAAATTCTTCCTGGACACATATTGTTGTGGACTCAATTATCAAATATTGCAGCCCCCATTTGCTTCCCAAGTATGTCATGCTGATTAATTTGTATACCTTAATTTAAATACAGGACATTAAAATGTAGAAATGGGTTTATTAAAAATATATTATTGCACATATCAGAAAGAGTGTTGCAGAACCAAAACAATTCCAATGTCTAAGGCTTCTAAATTTGTATCATACTGCCTTTAGTGTCTTGGCATATGCTTTTGAATATTTTTTAATGATTCCAGCTCTTTGCCCTCTGATGGTAGATTTAATACTTCCAATTGTCTAAAGGACTCTGGGAGCCAAGTTCAGTGCAAAAGGAGCATGAACTGGCTTTATTAGAAATAATTGCACGTATAAAATACTGTCTACTTTTTCTTTGTCAGTAAATTCATGAGTAATTTACTTTCAAACAACTCAGTATAGTGCTACTGTTTTAAGTTAAAAGAAAACTTTTACAGAGGTATTTGTAAAGTTTGATGTGTAAATCTGACTTGGCGAAAAAGGATAAATTTAAGATTAGTGGAATAGATGCTTCTAATATGCTGAATCATCAGCAGGATTATAATTTTCTGTAAAAATCCTATTCCAGAGCAAATGTTTATAAAAATCTTGAGGAAAAATTTAAATCTAATGGGTAAATGGTTATTTATGTTCAATCAGAAAAATTATCATTGACATCTTAGAACTATTTGCTATGTTATAAAATTTCTCTCATTTTAAAACTCATAATTTGATGTCATTTGAGAGAAAGGCACGTCAATCCTGTAGTGAGCTACTAATTTAATTATGTGTGTATATACATATTTGTATATCATATACATTCCATACATTAATATATATTACATTAACATTTAATATACATTTATTTTCAATAATGTATTATTGAATACATTATTGAAATTATTGAATAAAAATAATATATATTATTTTCAATAATAATTTTCAATGTGTAATATACTTAACTATTTTAATTAAAGTAAATCAGAATTCTACTTGTACTATTTGCCACAATCTATTATAAAGTATTTTAAAAAGTAAAAATCGAAGTTTGCAAAATTACTCTTTGGCCTTTCACATTCTTATTTTGATTAAAAGAACTTCTTGTTAGTCTATATCAATAAATATTATTGTGTATACTTTAAGCAATTTTTCTCAGTTTTTATTTATCTTCTGAATCTTTTGCTGTGTAGTAAGTTAAGTAGAAATTCATGAATTATGCCATTAGAAAATGTATATTTGTTTTGCATTAAGACAATAGTACAATAGTAATAAAAAGCACTATTTAATAAACAGATCTTTTTTTATGCAATTCCTCTTAAACTACTATATTTACTACCTAACCATTTTAAAAATATGCACAAACCCAAAATTAAGAATTTAGTAGAGCTCTTAATGGCTATATAATATCACTGAAATTATATTTGGAGCCTCTGACTCCAATAAAATTGATTTTAGTAGATATAAGCAGAATGGTACACTAATTTCAGCAGTGGTGGTTGTCACTATGAAATTTTCTGTCTCAAGAAATGATTTAAAGACTTGAATAAATTACATTCAGTCTATACCAAAAAATATTCTGATTATCCTTCACTTCTCTCCTTTTCAAGGAAAAAAAAAGAAACAAACTAACAACAACGACAACTAAGATCTATAAATTTAAACCTCGGAAAGGGAAAGGGCAGAGTGGTAAATTTTAATGCTTCCTAAAGTACTATAGTCTCCCATTTGCTTTATATTTTACTTTCTTTTTGAAAATTGTGATGATAGAAAGATGTATAATATTTGGATTATTATATTTCTAACTAGGAGAAAAGTTTATATAAATGTTAAATGAGGTCAGTATAGAGACAGTTGAATTTCAAAGCAGCAAATATGTGAATATTTCTTGCCTAAAACCAAATATAGAACCACAGTTAATGATCAAAAATTCTTAAACGCTACAAATGTAATGCCAATGTTTTTATCTCAACAGTGAAGATACTATGTGTGAAGATATTGACTTAGTATTTGTATACCAAGTACTAGTTTAGACAGACTGCCCATTGACGAATTTTATAGGAATGGTCCTTAAAGAAAATAAAAGTGCAACTGATTCACTTTTGCCATGATGAAAGGAGGTTGAGAAATTCTCCCCATAGAAAGTGACTACAAAGCTGTATGAAACTGTCAAAAACAATCATTTAAATGTTTGGGAAATATAAAAGATGTACATAACAAATCAAGGAGTGTTTATTCATATAAGTGACTAAACTTTGAATAAGAACAGTGAAAGCATGTGCCATTTTTATTGGAGATGTTTCTATCTATGCCTCATCTTTTTTGACAAAGGAGTTCAACCAAGAAGAGGAGACCTTGAAAATTAAGTCTGATTGCTGCTGCTAGTGGGGACTCACTTGACGTAAAGCACTATCAGTTAAAGTGATGATCTCAGTGACACATGAACATGCAGGGCCAGCCGCTCTGTTAGCCTGAGATTGAAATCCTGTTTGGGGGCAAACAACAAGTTGACAGCCAGGGAATTTCCAGGGAGTTCCAGGATAGTAGCAGGCTTGATAAACTCTACATATCCTACATTGACCCAAAATTCAGCTCATGTACAACAGAGGCTGAAGGAGGCCCAAGCTCCCCATATATCACTGACTAAGGGAGGCTAAACATACATGCAGAGGAGATATGAAAGGGCCTGATGTAAAATAAGAACCAGAGCAGATTGAAAATGGCCTAAAATTTGGGTGTGTTCCCCAGGCCACACAGAAATTTATCAGCAGAGAGTGGAAGAGAACCTGGCTAAATATATTTGAGCATGACTTCTGAGAAATGTTTGGCTAAACAACAAGATATTCAAACAGACGAAGCCCCTGGGGAGCCAGATTTAAAAATAAAAACTGCTACAAAAAAAACAAAAACTGCAAGTTCACGCTGTGCTGAATTGAGATTTCACAGATTTAATCCAGGGAAGTTACTGAGCAAGCAAACAAATCAAAACACGAAACAATCCTTAATTAAAAACAAAACAAAACAAAACCTCAGAATCCAAAGTTACTAAAACCTATAATAAAAAATGTCCAATATTCTACAAAAATCTTAAGAGACCAGCAAAAAAAGAAAGAAATGTGACATTCAACAAAACTAACAAAACCAGTCAATAGAAACTACCTTTGTCCACGGATATTAGATTTAGTAATAACTGCAAATCAGCTATTATTAATATTTTCAAAGAGCTAAAGACAGCAATATTTGAAGATTTAAAGGAAAGCATGACAACAATAAATCAACAAATAAGTGATATCAAAAAAGAGAAATGAATTATAAAAATAAACCCAATGGGAGTGCTTACAATGTGATTGTCAAGGCTAGCATAACTATTGAAAACCTCAGTGTGTGAATTCAGACATTTTCAAGTGCTCTGGATGTTAGAACTTGAATTCATTTTAAAGACATTTTTTTCTCTCAACAGGTATATGATGCTGTGTATAGTATTTAACAAATGCTTTATATTTGTCAGGGTTATAATTGGTACTTTCTTTCTGAAAAAAATAGATCTTGGAATTTTCTAGTCCTCTTTTTTTCCTCCTTCAAGTTTGAATACTCTCTTGTTCAAGAGCAGTAAGTAACTCATCGTGGCAAGGTTTAGAAAAAAAAAACAAAGAGTAATGAAACCAACTGTAACAATATTTCACTCAAGCCAAGTAAAAAAGAAAAGATAAAGTTAATATATGTTCTGCATTTTTTTCAATATAAGACTGATACACTGTTGATAGATGTATATCAGTTTGCTGCTAAAAGAACAAAACCCAACTGAAAATGGTTCTTAGAGTCCATTAATTTCATGTTTTGATGTTACCAGCTGTACCTTCCACCAAGTTTCCATTTTACTCAATAACCCAGAAGCAGAATAAATTGAATTGTTTCTTTTAAGAAATAATATAGCAAAAAACAATGTGAGGTCAAATTAAAGTAAATACAGTAATATTAAAGAGTTGGAAGAGTTCAGAATTCGATAAAAATACCTTTGTGATCCGAAAACCTTCAAATAAAAGTTGCCTAAAAGGCTGGTGTTGATTAATGGCCGCATATCCAGATTGTATAAGAAAAAAATCTCAACAAAGTGAGTTAGCCACAGCATCTTGCAAGATCAATATGACTGAGCTATAAAATAATTTTTTTTTTTTTGCAGGGAACTAATGAACCAAGGCTTGAAAAGTAGGTTGGAGTTAAAGAATTGAAGCCCAAACTAAGATATTAAAACTCTGAATTCTTGCACTCACCTGCACAAAAAGCATTAATTGTTCCCATTGCTAAATATGAACAGACAGCCTTGAAAGATCAGTGTGGTACTCACATTAGGCTGGATTGGAAAGGCAGTGTATTGGAGGCAGAAAGAAGACTTCAGAGAAAGATATTTTCAGAACAGAGAGTTGGCATCAGAGAGGGACTGTTGATCGCTTCCAGACTCCCCACATCAAAGCAAATGTTAAACTTCATTTTTATAAACATGAACCTTTTCAAACTCTGACAAGTTTGCATGCATAATTGAGTAACTTGTGACCTCTGACTCAACTTTAACATTCTTCAGTGACTTTGCAGTTTTTTTCTCACATCTTTCACACTTTGTGAAACATATATTTTCAGAAAATTTGTTATATATATCCTAACAATGTAATTAAACTTGCAGCTCAGTGATATATATCTTTAAATACTATACACTATCATAAAAATGTTATAGATAGCACCATCTGTTGGCTGAGGTATCTTTAACAGATGAGAAATGTTTTATGTAAATTGGTTTAGAATATCATTAAGAAATTTGAAAAGAGAAAGGGAAAATAATTCAGATGAGAAAAGAATGAAGTCTATATGTGGTAACTGATAAGGAATGAAGCCTAATAATTCAAATTATTTTGGCCTCTGCCAAGAGTAATAGGATCAACTATGTCAAATTGATCTTTTAATAATTTATATTAATTAGGGATAATAAAAGTGATTTTTAAAAGCCATCCTTCATACATTACAAGTACACAATCCACGTAAAACAGGTATAAACAGTGAATGCAGTCACCTTAAAGATGCAGTGCAATGTGTAAAACAATTTATGAAATAGAGACACTATTTACTATGTAGTTGGAAGACAGAATTAACCAGATAATAAATACTTTACATGTTCCTCCTTGCTTCACTTTAGCCCATCTCTGAATATTCAAAAGTGTAATATGTATGTACAAGTTACATGGGAAATTTTAGCTATATTTACATGCATGGCATTGGAAATTGAAAAATGGAATAAAACTCTATTCTTTGCTTAGTATGTATCTCTTAATGGGTATTTGTCACAAGGACAGGTATCTGGTGGTTATATTTTTAAATAACTTTTTCTTACATTGTGTCTATTACTTTTAAGAAATACCAGCATCTGAAAATTATCAGCGAAGTTCAACAGTACTATTTTCAATATTGGATTTTCACCATCTACTATATCAGAAAATCAATAAAAATACATTAGGTGTCATGGGCCAGTATTAGGTAATCCCTGTCTCTAAGGAGCCAACACATTATAATAAATTAGAAGATTCACATAAAGGACCATATAGAAAGAAAGCTTATATGATTTTAATATGTAATAAATATTTGACAAAAATGAGAAAGGCATTCATGTATGAGAGTTGTTTTAGACCAGAAGTGGTAGGTAAGATTTAATGCTTATATCTCTCGTCCTTTTCATGCTTATTCGTCATCCGCTAAACTCCAGTCTATTATCCTATTATTATTTTCTAAATAAGGCTTTCACAGTTCTGTGTGTTTGCACAATGCATTCTCACCTATTCTCTCATTCCAAACTCAGATTAACTCTTTACTAGTCATCTTAACATGACTTTCAAAGTGCTTTTTTATATAGCCTCTGCTCATTTCCCAACTTCATTTTCATCAATGCCTCTGATATGATATGCTTCATGTATGCTGAACTTACTTATGTTCCTAAAACATGTTAAATTCTCTTCTGTATAACTGAAATTACTGTTTCCTCTGCCTATAATGCATTCTTTTTCCATCACATCTCATCCCATATCTCATTATTACTTTATAATTCTAACTCATTTTTCATCTTTCAGATTAGAAATCATACTGTTTTCAGAAGCTTTCCTGTTTTTCCAATATGGGGGAAGAGTTCCTCTCAAGTACTCTCTTGTATGTCTGTGTATGAGTACTTACAACTATACTGTAAATTCTCAGTTCCTTTCTAGCCTGTAATTTCTGTATATATTCTTTAAGAATGAGATCTTACCAAATAATACAGTGTGTAATATATGCTGCTGACACAATAAATATTTACAAGTAATTTAACATACAAATGAATCATCTCTCTTTAAAAAGCAGAGTTGTTACCATTTATATGTTTCCAATTTTTTTTTTTACCTTTTGTCATAAAGTTACCATGTTTATTTTATAAAGTAGTTTAATCTTTAAGTGCAAGGATGGAGACTGTCTCGGCAATTCCAAACCTTAGCAGAGTGGATGGCAGAATAGGTTTTAAATAAATGTTTATTGATATATTAATGATAATAATACAAAATCTGATTGGTAGAAGATCTAGAAAAGTAAGATACTACAGTTTGTCTCTGATTCTGCTACAAATCAATTATAAATGCAGCAAATACTTTTCATCAGACAACCAAAATTCATAACTTTAGTCCTCTGAGTAATGTTTTACAGCTATTTCCTTTGTTCATTTTACTTCTCTGAGAGATGTCAGTAAACATGCTTGATATATTTGAAAAAAGTTTTCATTTTTAAAGAAAATCTCTTTACTGTGAGGTTTGCTGTTATTCTTTTTTCTATAGTTCTAAATTTAATGTGACAATGAACACAAATATAAATGGCAAGAACCTATTTGAACTGATTTTATGCATCAGAATAAAAATGTGCAGTTTTATTAGAATATTAAACATCTTTTGTTTTTCTTCTAAGATCTTGAGTTAGTCTGTATATCCTGGAAAAAAGCAGAAGATAATCTTGGGAAGCTGAATTTAGCAGACATGTATACAGAACCCAAGAAATCTCAGGAGGATTGCAAATATGTAGTTATTCAGCATTTGCTAGGCACTCTTCTGGATGCTGAGATATAGTGGTGAAGAAAAGTCCAACTGTTTTCATGGTACTTATGGAGTTTTAAACATTGAAAAAAGGGAAATTTAGAAAAAGAAAGGAAAGTAAGCTCAAAATAATTAAATAATTTTATATGAGTATGACTTTCACTGAGAAAATTAGAAAATGACAGGTTTAAAGAGAGGTGGAACTTTACACTGGCCTGGAAAAGCACTGAGATCCAAAAATGATTGAAAGGGCAAATGAGGAAAAAAAATGATAAATGGTTTAAAATAGAAACAGATTAAAAGTTTGTTAAGCAGATTATCTGTTTTCTTTGATACAGTTTACATTTTATTAAAGATATATTAAATCATGACCCTTGATTTTTCCCCCAGATTAGGCAATTTGATGAATTAAAAGGAGTTCTGTGCCTACAGTTTCTCACTATAGATAATAGCTCTTGGTAGACCCCTGTGCATTTAATAAGTGCTTAGGAGTACCTGTTGACCTGATTTGAGAATTTCTACTGGGATATGTTGCTTTTTCTCTTTTATGACAAGAATAGTTTCAAAATAAAGCACATCGCTTAAAATCAGGACACAAGACCACAGAGACCACTGTATAAGACATGTCCATTTTTAAGCCTAACAACCTTGAGGGTGTCCCTTTGAGCAGAAAGTATTACGTGCATACTGGGAAGATACAGTTTCATGATTGTGTCCATTCTTTAGGAATCAGGACTATCCTTTCAACCAAATAGTTTGCTCTGTCTCTTGGGATACGATTTGGATCTGTGAGAAGGAATGTTAAGATAGTTGGTCTGGCTTGAAATGTTTGCACATGGTAATCTAAATCCCTGAAGAAGTTTTCAAGGTTCTGGCCAAGGCTGCTGCTATTGAGAACGATAAATATGTTTTCAGAAACTTAGAGCAACAGAGAGTGAAATAATTCACCTGTAACCTTTTAAAAACTTTAGTTTCCTATTGTGAACATAAGTTTGGTCTTTTGTCTCATTTGACTATCAATTTTGAGTTGCTTCACTAAATTTTTTACTGGGTCAGGGCCAGGTTTCTCCGGGGGTAGAGAAGAAGCATAGGGAATTGACTAGGCGTAGACTGCTTTTGAGGCATGTTTTCTCCTTTGCATTCTGTGTTTAAAGTGTTGAAGAGCTTTGGGAAAAGGAGTTGTATTATCTACAATGGGACAAATTCTACCCTCAAAAACAAAACATAATTGGTTTATAAGTTAGAAGTAATATATACAGAAGAAAAAGTTATTGATATTTTTATTTATCAATATGATCATTAAGGTGCAGGAAGGGCTAATTGATATAAACATTTAGTTAGTTTCACAATTTTACTTTTAAAAGGCAGTATTGTTCAACTCTTGGTATATATTAACACAGATAGCCATAGGAAACCCAATCATGGAAATTTATTGACAAACATGATCCCCATTATATGTGGGAATTAAGACCATTTCATCATGTATACTTTATTGCAGGTATTGACGTATCTGTCTTTATTATCATAATCACTGAGGTATGTATGAGAGTATTTGTGTTCCTGGAACTCTTTATATAGCTTTATACACTTTATCTCATTTAATATTTATAATAACATTGTAAAGTTCCTATATTTTTATGGCTACATTTTACGAATAAGAAACAAAGAGTCTTAGAAAGTTTAAGTAACAGGCCCAAGGTCACACCCAAAATTTCCAAGTTGTGCACAAGGTAATTTCCTGTACCATAAATAGCCAATAGGCAGATCCAAATAAAAATGTTGAATTTTGTCTATTTTGTAAATGCCCAGTGATTCTTGATAATCTCAATTTTTTAAGAACATGAAATCAATGTGATGATCAAATTAAAAACATTTTCTCTAAAAGTACTAAACATTTTGGGGGTCATTATTGAGTCTAAAAGGAACAGAGAAGTAACCCTAGGAGAGTAAAAAGTCCCACTTGCATTTCTGTTTTCCAATCTAAAAAGTACTAGGGGCCGGATGCAGTGGCTCACGCCTGTAATCCCAGCACATTGGGAGGCCGAGACGGGTGGATCACGGGGTCGGGAAGTTGAGATCAGACTGACCAACATGGTGAAACCCCATCTCTACTAAAAATACAAAAATTAGCTGGGCGTAGTGGCACACGCCTGTAATCCCAGCTACTCAGGAGGCTGAGGCAGGAGAATTGCCTGAACCTGGGAGGCGGAGGTTGCAGTGAGCCAAGATCTTGCCGCTACACTCTAGCCTGGGTTACAGAGTGAGACTTAGTCTCAAAAAAAAAAAAAAAAAGAAATACTTGGTAGGCTCAGCTATCTCTGTAATCTTGTGATTTCTAGAAGTGAGTAAAGAAGTCGATTTCTTTGAGGTGCCTAGTCCTGTATAGCTACTCATACATTGCAAGAAGACTATGAGAGAGTCAGTATAGTCCAGAGAACAATGTCTAGATTAGGGATGCGGAAGGCATCCACCTTGACTATTCATCTTAGCAGCAAAGCCCCAAATCTACGACGTAAAAATGATGGCTTTGATATAGTTACTATCTGAGGTCTTCCCCAGATATTTAAAAATGTGTATATGCCTTAATTTTCTCCTTGACAACTTTCTTCATGGGCCTTTTGAAAGCATTATATTTTAGCCAGAGGAACTAGTCTTCTATGGATATCTGAACCCAGTACCCTAGTTCACCTGTGTCTTCATCATTTAATATAGCAAATTAGTTTGTTATTATGAAAATAAATTCATGAGTAATTTTTATGTCTGCTTTGTGTATTACAGTATTATAGCTAGACACCCTTGACACAGATTTGTTGCACTTTTTGGCAAAACATATGAGCCAAAGGAACTTTAAAGACAGCGAAGAGAAATATTACAATAATTCAGTGATTTGTGATGAGATAGTTTAAATCAAAGAACACTAGTGTATTGTGAGAAAAAATACACTAACAGTTATAAAGAGAGGTCATGACACGAGTTCATTCACATTTAAACAGGCTAGAAGAAAAGAATCAGGTTATTTCTGAAAGTCGTTGTGAGTGAGATTGATGCTTATAGTTTTAGGAAATCAATACTGTGCTGTCTCTACAGTACATCTTGATTTGTAATTCATACAGTATTATGAAATGTTATAAATCTTCAGGAAGAAACAGGGCTAAGCCTAAGGCGTGCATTCAGGAGAAACTAAAGTTAGAGCAAAATGATGACTATCCCAGATTTTACACTTACTTCCTTCTCTTTTGCCTATTAAATCAAGCTTTATGGTTAAAAAAAAAAAAGCCATGATATCTGTCAAACGATATAGTTGAAGGTCAAGCCATGTTTTTCAGTTATTGAAAGTCTAATTTTCATGCTAAATGTAACTGAGAAAATGTTATGATATATAAGGCTCAGTTAAAAATGTAAATAGATGTATAATATTTTAAATTACTTTGGATATTCAAATTTTAAAACCTTGTATTTCAATTTATGACCCATTGTGAGAATACAGTCACCATGAAGAAGAGAAATAAGATCCAGTTTCATTTAATACATAAAATATGACATGATATTTTAAATTTACATGAAAACTACCTTATTTGTTTCTTTGAGTAATTATTATGTAATTAAGATTGTACATTTTTAGAAGAAAGTGACAGTATCTGTGTTTTATAGTCCGTACTGAATAGAAAAATTTGGACACGTCATTAGACTCACAGTATATACATATAGAATAGCACAGCACAGTATAGTGTAAAATTGAGTAGACTACAATATCTTCTCAAACACTTTCAGTTAAATCCATCCATATATCATGGCAGAAGAATGTGCTACCTTACATTATTGTTTGTAACCAAAAAAAATATACAGAAAAGCCAAATGAAAATTTTGGCTCACTAAATTAATGGTCGATTCTGATCAATTTATCTGCAAACTTAACATCAGTCTGTTAAATTCTGCTTTTTGGGACAGATGATACAACTTTTTCAACACTGAGGCATGTTTTTATTCAGCCTTTCATTTTTCTTTGGCACACTACAACACATTTCCTCATCACAATCATAGTAATATTATGCCCTACAATATTCATTGTTTTAGAATCAAATGAACCATGGCATTCTCTATATATACATATGTTTCTGCTACCTAACTACCCTGCTATCCACAACCTGGTTTAGAAGAAATCTTGACCCTTAACAAAAGATTGCTAGCTCTATTCAATGAGCAGCTAAGATGCCTCTTCGGTAGTGTTCTAGAGACGGTGTTCACAAGAGCCAATTTTTACACAACTTTTCCCCACTCTCTGTTAATTGGCACAACATTGGTAGCTTGAAATTGACCATGGAGGAAGTATTTATTCAATGGAAATTGGCAAACCTTGTAAGTCAGGCTTTTTTTCTCTTCCCCCACGGCCGCCATGATAGCCAAGTATTTTAAGTATTCCAGCCTACCACTGGTTTCCTTTATTTTTTCTTTAAGAGTATTGTCTTTTCTATTGCCTCTCATTTATACTGGAAAAAAAAATGTGGTGTTTTAACTACTTCTGTTATAAACTCAAAACCACAAATAATCATGGGATCCGACAGGCCTGCAAAAATGGAGATTTATAGATTTATTTTGGAAAAGAGACATCCTTATTTCTTACCATTTGTGGTAACTGTAAGCAAGAGGAAAACATGCTATTTTAAATACTCAGTTCAAGTGTACATTGTGTTTTCATACTCAAAGTCTGATGAACTTTATAACTTTTGATAATTGGAAATTTAGAAAACATGCCTTCCTATCTAGGCTTGTGGTTCATTTCATTTGGAGATTGAACATGTCTTCTATTATTCCCTACCTACTAAGTTGCATGTTTGGAGTCATCTTCAATCAGTAGCGCAATGCAAAATATCAGTCATTATCTTTTAGAATGAAAGTATTAATGAAACAACGAAAACTATTACTAGTGTTAAATTATAACAGGTATATTTAGCTATGTATATTCATTTACTATACTTATATGGTATTTTTTCTCTTCTATTTCATATGTGGGCCTAGAATCTACTTAGCATTTTCTCTTTCATCTTTAATTTAAATAGAATTATGAAATAAATATGGAATTTGCATGGGGAGGCTTTCCATTTGTTCCACTATGGAAAAGTACATGTGATTTATACCTTTGTCTTTAAGGCAAACAACATTAGTTTTCTCTGAACATCTGGCTGGCATCTGGGAGATCTACTCCAAGCAATATTACTCAGAATATCATTGTGAAGTATGGGTAATGACCGATAGGAACAGAATATATTTATTTGTAGAAAAGTTCACTTTATTGATTTAATAGTACTCAGTGTCCTGAAGTGCTTTGGTTTTCAACACAATTTAAATATATTCCCAAAGTTTTATTTATTTAGTCAATTTACACAATATTTTTCTTCCAAAGTTCTGTATAGTAATCACAACCAGGCAAGATCCAAAATGTACTTCATCTTCCACCTTCAGTCATTTTCACTGAACATATTCCTAGGAGCTAACTTATAATGAGCAGCTGTCTGGTTTAAGATATGATGCACCTGCCTGGGCGCAGTGGCTTACGCGTGTACTCCCAGCACTTTGGGAGGTTAAGTTGGGCAGATCGCCCAAGGTCAGGAGTTCGAGTGTTCACCTGGCGAAAACCACATGGTGAAAACCCATTTCTACTAAAAATGCAAACAATTACCCAGGCGTGGTGGTGCATGCCTGTAGTCCAAGTTACTTGGGATGCTGAGGGAGGAAAATCACTTGCACCCAGGAGGCAAAGGTTGCAGGGAGCCTAGATAGCGCCATTGCACTCCAGCTTGGGCAACAAGAGTGAAACTCTGTCTCAAAAAAAAAATACATATATATATACGTATGTATGTATATATATACACACACATATACGTGTATATATATACACATATATATATACACACATATATGTATGTGTGTATATATATGTATATATACATAAAATGCAGCCTCTTTTACCACCTTCCATCCTGTCCTGTGTGAAAGGGACACTTTCACTTTGTTTTGCCAATAGTCTGCTTCTCTCTCTCTCTCTGCCCCCCTCTCTCTCTCTCACTCCCTGTCAGTCTCTTTCCTTATTAGGAATCATTTCAACCTCTGATCATAGAAAACATAAAAATTAAATAGCTTTTTAATGTCTTGCTATTTTTTTTTTTTAGTTTTTGTGCAACTTTTCCCTCTTACCCTATGTAAATTGTTTGCTTTCTTGTTTCTGTTCTCTGAATGTCTCCTATTTTTTTTTATACTTTAAGTTCTAGGGTACATGTGCAGAATGTCCAGGTTTGTTACATAGGTATACATGTGCCATAGTGGTTTGCTGCATCCATCACCCTGTCATCTACATTAGGCATTTCTCCTAATGCTATCCCTCCCCTAGCCCCCCAACTTCTGCTATCCCTCCCCTTGCCTTCCTCCCCTCGACAGGCCCCATTGTGTGATGTTCTCCCTGTGTCCATGTGTCCTCATATTCAACACCCACTTATGAATGAGAACATGTGGTGTTGGTTTTCTGTTCCTGTGTTAGCTTGCTGAGAATGATGGTTTCCAGCTTCATCTATGTCCCTGCAAAGGACATGAATTCATCCTTTTTTTGGCTGCATAGTATTCCATGGTGTATATGTGCCACATTTTCTTTATCCAGTCTATCATTGATGGGCATTTGGGTTGGTTCCAAGTCTTTCCTATTGTGAACAGTGTGGCAGTAAACAAACATATGCATGTGTCTTCATGACAGAATGATTTATACTCCTTTGTGTATATACCCAGTAATGGGATTGCTGGGTCAAATGGTATTTCTAGTTCAAGATCCTTGAGGAATTGCCACACTGTCTTCCACAATGGTTGAACTAATTTACACTTCCACCAGCAGTGTAAAAGTGTTCCTATTTCTCCACATCCTCTCTTATTCTTAGCCTAATTTAAACGCCCCTAAAGTCAGGGCTATTTATTGTTGTATAGGGGAGGGTGGGTCAGTCTTTACTATCTCAATATATGAATGAAGAAAAAAATAATAAAGAGAAATATAACAAATGTGAATTAAAATGATAGAAATCTAAGGGCTTTTAGTATGTTATTTAGTTTTTAAATTATTTTTTGAAGGCAAACCCAAACCCTCAAATAATGAATAAGCAGCATGTTTAAATTTGTCTCTCTTTATTTCTATTGCATTTTAAGATTTTTTAAAATGTTTCAGTGTTTCTTAATTGTTAATCCCCTGAAGGGAGAGACTCTGTTTAAATCATCATGTAAAGAACATTACGCCAAATAGAAACAAAAGATATAGTTTTCTGGTAATTAAAATAATAAACATAACTGGTTTTGTTATTTTCCTTTTACTTATTGTAGCAAATGGTCAGTGTCGTAAGAGGCAAAGTGAGTGAGTTATCTCTGAAGTCCCCTTTTCTTATGATATTTCTGTAACAATGAGACATAAATATGTCTATAGTTTTGAAATTCTAATTCAGAAGCCAGAATTACAAATATGAAGGCAATAGGGGTACCTGCTGAACATATTCTTCTCAACAAATAAATCCAGTAGCCCAAAATCACTAGAGATGATTGCTCTCCTTCTATCACATCAGATCCTCTAAGGATACCAGAATCAATCAGAGGTTCTTGATCTCCAGATAAATATGATGGTGGTAAAAAAAATAGCACATACTCTTAATTTCTCTGAATATATGAAATTTGATATTTCTCTCCAGTTCTTATCCTAGTTTCCAAATGACTTTGCCTGTAATGATTATATACTATTAAACTTTGAGGTCTTCCCCAGATGTAGCTGTATAAGTCACTGGTTAAAACATTTCTTTACAGATGTTTGGAAAGTGCTGTGGGAGTTGGTGTAATAGAGGGTGTTTACTTATATGCTGCCTCAAGTAAATCAGAGACTGTTATTTCACATACCAAAAGCCTAATGAGCCAATGGTGACTGCAAAATAAAGGCAAACTGGGTGTTAGTCATCCCACACATAGCTATTAGGAAGAGGAAAAACCAGCTGTAGATTACACTAAGTCAAAACAGCAGAACAACCAATTTTACCATTTCCTACCATTGCTTTAACAATTGAGTTTAGCACTTAAGAGGTCATAAAGCAGTTCTGTATCTAACAACTGTCATATATTAATTTAAATAGACATCTCTTTTCTTATAAGAGAAAATAAGACAGTGTCTGGAAAAAGATTTATTGAGCAGATAACAACTCAGCAGTCTAAATAGAGGAGAGGGGAGCAAAGGCACAAAGAAGGGGCGACCCTTGATTTCCTCTGTGTTTCCCTGGAACTCCCAAGCCCCTTAGTAGCTATTTTCTGCTGGCTATGTAGGTCATTATTATGGCTGGGAGTACATTAGGGATTCGCTCTTTTACTCCTGTATTCTGAGATGCATTTTTCTGGTACAGATGCACTTACAAACACAGACATATACTCTTTTCTAATTATACTGTTATACAGGAAATTTCCACTTTTGTGATGAGGATACTAAAAGCACATCGTAAGGAAAAAGTGACAAGAAATTTCAAAATTTAGGGGTGTTTCTTCTTTCTATACTCCAATGGCTTAGAACTTCTATTCTTTTGGGGGAGAAGAGTTTGTGCTGTCTGAAGTTACTAGCTTTATAAGCAAATTGCTCAGTTGGAGATATGAGAACATACACCAACATGAGAAGAGGAAAAGAGAAAAGAATCCTCAGTCACAATGAAATTGTAGCAATGAATTGTAATTTTTAGAACAGTAAGGAGGATCAAAAAGTGGAGAAAATGCAAATATTCGAGGGAAATGAAACAATACCTCTACCTGATTAATCAAAGCTGGGTTTAGCCCACACATTCGTGATATACACACTTAAGCACACACACAGGCACACAAACATTCAAGTTCACATTCCTAATGAGGGAATGTCAGTTGTCAGTTATTTTTTAATGTTTTTACTTCACTATCAATAACCAAAATTAGTGCTCTGATTGTGGCTTCGATGTCAAAATATTGGGAAAAAACAAAACAAAACAAACTGTTGTGCCAAATTGTGCTTTCTTTTTTCAGGTTCACTAGTCACTTGTGAATTCCCTATGAAAGTCAATGATTTGAAACTCAGTTGGCGTGCGAGAAGAGGTATACCTTTCCTTGATCCTTGTTTTTTCGAGCTTGTGGACAGTCATGATCTTTTCATTTTATGTGATCTCATGGGTGAGAGAACTGCACACCTGCTTGGCTCACACTAAACCACATTTTTAAAAAGCCTAAATACAAAACAGATGCACCAGAAGATTTATTCTGGGAGGAATTTGCTTATAAATTCAGACAGTTAACACATATCCAAAGTCATAATCCTATCCCTCTGCCATAATTATGGCATAGATTGAGAAAGTTGGCATTGTGTATTCCTTATGGAAATGAATCCAATATATTTTCTACATATTTGTTAGATATGCTCAATAAACATATTGCACATATATTTAAAATAGGAGACAGTTGTGTACATGCTATTGGAAATACAACCTCGTTAATTGTTTCTAATGACAGTAACAGTGTGGACAGGTGATACTCTGTTTGCAAATCTTTCTAGAACTTATAGGGACCACCAAATCTGTCAGACACTCTGTTTTTGTTTTGATACAGAGTCTGACTTTCTTGCCTAGGCTGGAGTGCAGTGACATGATCTACACTCACTGCAACCTCTGCTTCCTGAGTTCCCAGCAGTTTTTTGTCATCCAAATTGTTGATCCTCTGTAGGTAACATGTAGATTTTTTAAAAGAACATTATAGCAGTTATATCAGTGTGTAGTAGTTTATTGTTAAGGTACTTTTATGTGATGTTTGAGGAGGGTGACTGATACATGTCTCATGAATGAGACATGTATTAGTTTGAATAGTTCTCAAGAATACCGGTTGACCTGAAAAAAATAAAACAGTGAAAAAATATACATGTTCTAATAGAATTTACATACAGGTAATACTTTTGAAACAAACTACATTGGATCCGTGTATACCTATGTCTAAAATTATTAAAGTGACTCAGAAGTTTCCATACAGATGTTTTTTAATTGTAGATGCCCTTCTGGGTAGAAACAAAACAATGGGATAGACAAAGGGAGAAAAAACTTGACATTATTTATACTGTTTTATTTCTTCTTTAAATCAGATTTGAGAAAAGTCTTATAAATGATTCTTTTATTCTGAACAGAGTACACAGGAGATAAATTTCAAAACAGGAACCTAAATGTGTGTGTGTGTGTTTGTGTATTTAGGTTCCTGTTTCTTTCTTGTAAATGTCTAAAAAAAAGAAGTGTCTATTTGTGCACATTCTCATTTCAAACTGCTCTACTAATGGTAATTGTGATACATAATTAAAATATTAAACTTCATACCACCTATAAAATATACTCTAGAGAACCTCATGCAGTTCAGTTGACATATTTGGAAAAATTTTTGTGCCAAATATGTAGGAGCTGGGCCTTGGAATAAATTACAGGTTATTCTGTTGGTCAAAATGTGGACATTCTGGCTGAGAGCAGCAAGGTGTAATTAAACATCGTTCCCTGCGAACTATAATTCTGTCCCCAGGGGTCTAGAAAAGGTATGCTTAGAATTAAAAGGAGAAATATTATGATAATAAGTAATAGTCCCTTACTAAAATTTACAAAATTGACCTCCAAATCTGTTCTTTCTCCACATAAACTGTAGTCGGTGATATTCTTTAAAAGTTATATTTTGTGAAGCAGTAAATTATAGGGTTTCTAAAACTACTAGCTATCATAATATTTAAAAACATACAACTCCCTTTACTAATCAACTGTACTTACCCAAAGTTAAAATATTTTATATTTAGGTGTTGAAAAATTTATATAGAAGCTTCTTTGCCAACCCATATCATTCACAGACCTGTGTTAATGTGCTGACATTTTGATTTAGGCATATAAGAATTTCCTTGTATTAGCTATTTTAAATAAAGAAAAACTTCTTGAAGAGAAAGCTGCATTTTTGAGGCTTCTGACAGTTGTAAATCTCAGCAACATTTACCTTGTAAATTTCCTATAGATATGGCATTTCACTTGTCAAGTGTGTAGGTTATAATACCCTCACAGTGAATGTATGATGCTCTTTACACATTAGATCTAGTTTACCTTGTAAAATAATCATGTCTTTTGACTTGGTTTATATATATGTATATATATATAAAATTGCATTTTAGGTTTTGAGGTACATGTGAAGAACATGCAAGGTTGTTGCATAGGTACGTACATGGCAATGTGGTTTGCTGCCTTCTTCCCATCACCTATATCTGGCATTTCTCCCCGTGTTATCCCTCCCCAACTCCCCACCCCCCGCTGTCCCTCCCCTAGTTCACCACAACAGACCCCAGTGTGTGGTGCTCCCCTCCCTGTGTCCATGTGTTCTCATTGTTCTACACTCACCTATGAGTGAGAACATGTAGTGTTTGATTTTCTGTTCTTGTGTCAGTTTGCTGAGAATGATGGTTTCCAGGTTCATCCATGTCCCTACAAAGGACAGGAACTCATCATTTTTTATGGCTGCATAGTATTCCATGGTGTATATGTGCCACATTTTCCCTGTCCAGTCTATCATCAATGGGCATTTCGGTTGGTTCCAGGTAACACTTTTTTTAAGTATAAATGAAAGTACCAGGACTTTAGGCCATCTGGGTGGCACTATTTATATCACACCAGGAAACAGTGCAGCCCATTCAGAAACACTTCCTGAAGGCACCAGAAAGGGGAGGAACCAGGGCCACAAATAAGAACCTTCACTATTTACCAGGCAGCTGGCTCGTGCTAGTCAGCGGATGCATGTGACAATCACACTTCTTCTTCTTTTTGACAGAATCTGGCTCTGTCCCCTGGGCTGGAGTGCAGTGACATGATCATGGCTCACTGCAACCTTCGCCTCCTGGGCTCAAGCCGTCCACCCACCTCAGCCTCCCAAGCAGCTGGGACTACAGGCATGCGCCACCATACCTGGCTAATTTTTATATTTTTTGTAGAGACGGGTTCACCGTGTTTCCCAGGCTGGTCTCAAACTCCTGGACTCCAGCAATCTTCTGCACTCAACCTCCTAAAGTGCTGGGATTACAGGTGTGAGTCACCAGGCCACACAGGGTCCAGCCCTGCAGGGTCCTGTGAGCCCCTCCCTGCTGGTGCAGAGACGAGAAACTGCAGAAATGAAAGACACAGAGAGGGAGAAGAGAGTTTGGGCTCGGGGTCCACGGCCAGCCAAAGCGCAGAGACCTGCAGCGGCCCCGAGGGCCTGGACGCTCTGACTTTTATTGAGTAAAAGCAGGGGGCAGGGAAGGCCGGGTGAGGTAAGGGTGGTCGGTGATAGGGTCAGGTAAATCACGTGTCTTGGAGACAGGGGGCCCAGGATGTTCAAGTAGCCGAGGCGAGGAGAAAACCTGATGTGTCAGCGCTCTTTGTGTATTTGTCAGAAATATCAAGGCACTAGGATTATGTTACTATTATTAATACTTATCTTCTGAGTAAAAGAGGAACCAGGTGCAGAAGCAGGGCGTGAGAGTGGACAGGGAACATGACCGCTGAAGCACGGCATCACATGGAGACAGTTAACCCCGGATGTCTGTGGGGCTCCCTGACAGCCGCCAGGCCTTGTCACAGGAGCCTGGAGGAGCAGAGTTTTCTCATAACTTCCCCAGGAAGGAGGTGTCTCGGCCATTTTGGACGTCTCCTTCCTTAGCTGGCTAACGTGCGGGGCTTTCCCAGCGCTGGCGCTGCCGCCCAACCGAGGCGCCCTCCAGCAGCCCTTATGTGGGCGTGACAGAGGGCTTAGGGCATCTTGCCGTAGGATCACTTTGTTCACAATGTCGCCTGAGTTCCATGCTTCATAACCCGATAGTCATTAGTAACTTTAAAGGTTATATTGGGTATATATCTTTATAAGTAACTATAAAACTATATATGATCATATAAAGGAATAACTATGTGCCTACATTTCTAATTCTTTTCTAAATC
>CAUYLG010052482.1:0-41056 GCA_963573385.1 Cacajao melanocephalus | reverse complement strand
TCGAAGTGACAATATATCCACAATGTGGCCTCTGGCCCTGGGAATGTCCAGAGACCCACACTCTCCTCTATGCCCAGGAGATGATTTACGGAATCCCCTAAATGTTTGAATCCCTTCACCCTCACCCCCGCCCCTCCCCCTCATCTCCACCCAGCAAGGGATGTACAGAATTTACTAGCCCGTGAAATGTCTGAAGCTCCTCCCCCCCACCCCCCCCCCCCCCGCCCCCCGGGGGCCGCGGGCGGGGGGGGCGCCCGCGGGCGGGCGCGGAGCTTCAGACATTCCGAGGGCTAGTGAATTCTGTAAATCACCTTCTGGGCGGAGATAAGGGTGCGGGGCGGAGGTGGGGGTGAGGGGCTTCTGCCATTCGGAAGGCCAGGGGACTTTTGACATTCTGATCGTTACTTAAGCGGTTAACAAAAGTCAAAATAAGCATTTGTTTACACATTGTCTGGGTAGGGTGGAAATTACAAGTCGCAGGGGCCAAGATGGCCTGGGTTTGGACTGCTTGCTTGTCACATTAAGGGTTACAGAGCAGTTTAAACAGAAAGCCAAGGTATGGTTGAGGTATGCAGTTTTATGGGGCTTTTACCATGTCACACCATCACACCCATTTCCCACACTGGGGCTTTGTTTACACTGTCAGCTGTCCCTGGAATGCCTTCCCTTCCTGCCCTTTCTAAAATTTCCTGTTGAAATTCTGCCCACTCTTCACAGCTCAGCTCAAAAGTCATCTCTTCCAGAAGCTTTCTCTGACCATCCCTCCCACAACTGAATGGAATCCCTCCTCTGAGACCACACCTCCCTGTCTGCTCCAACTGTAGGTGATACTGACCATGTGAGGCCTGGAATTCAAACACACACATCACCTGCCCCCCAGAGAGCAGGCTCCTGGTTGGTTCATTTCTGCATTCTACCCTCCTTCTGCACCTAGCACCGAGGAGATTCTGACTAAAGTTTGACCTTGGGGCATAAAATTTTGACTTCTTTATAGTGAAGAAGACATCCTGGCAAAACTCCCATTTGTTATTTGGAAAAACTTTCACACAATGCATGACATTTGTTTCTCATAACACCCTTGAGGTAAATGTTACCAGGTTTACACCCACTACACAGATGAAGAAATCAAGGCTTCTAGAAGTTAAGAAACTGCTTGCATCAGCAAACTAACCACCAGAAGTTGGAGCTGAGACTCCCAGCCACGGCGTGCGGGAGGCTTTATCTTTCTGCCCTGTAGCAGTCTCACTCCCCCAGGGAGACTTCTGTCCCCAACACCCAGCAAGGGGCCTGGTTCCGGTGTGGGAGAGGGGTTTGAGGAATACCTCCCAGGCAGATCTCAGGTTTCTCTCTGCTCCTGCTTGTCCCTGAGTGCAGAGGGGCTGCTGGAGGCTGGCTGAGCCCGTCAGGGCTGGCACTTCCACCTCCATACCTAGAGGCCTGGCCCACAGCCTCCACTCTGCTGTCATGTGGGGGCTGCACATGCTCTGCTTGCTGGAGAGACTCGTGCCCCTTTTCTGGGGAAGGCAGGCCTGAGGCTTCTGTCCCCAGAAAACCAGGGATAAGAGCCATGGTGTCAGGAAATGGAGCGCCTGGCCTGCCTTGCCAGTGCTCATAGGTTTGGGGTCCGATTTCAGTTAAAAAACACACCTGCTTCTCTTTGAAGTCTGTGCTCTAAGTCAGGAGCACGGAGAAGGAAGGTGCCAGGCCGGCACTCTGCCATGGCTCACTCTCACTCCCTCAGGAATCACCTTCGCCACCATCCATTGCAGAAATGAATGGAGGCCGTGCCGCTGCTTTATTAAATATGAATGAGTTGCTGTCCACGGCCCCCACGCGGTCACTCGCCCACTCCATCTCTGGCAATTACTGAGTTGTACACACTGTGCCAACGGGTGCAGCGGTCCCTGCCTGCCCTTGCGCACTGACATCGCCCAGCAGGGGCAGGGCTCAGGTCTGCAGCTGCCCTACCCCCTGATGAAAAGCCACCTCTGGCCTCCTATGCTCCCTAAATGCTCAGTTTCAAAGGCTTAAGGACAGGATGGAAGGATTGTGGACTCTTGCTCTCTGAGCTTTGACTGGATATGGCCTGTGGCTTTGGGGCCCAAAGGCGAGGTCTCCTGGTGTGAATGACTTCTGAGTTCTGTCTGCACTCATGCATTTTAGGTTGCAGGAGGCTCGACTGGATCAAAGTGAAAAGCATATATAGGATGGGGGCGGTGGCTCATGCCTATAATTCCAGAACTTTGGGGGTGCTGAGGCAGGAGGAATGCTTAAAGCCAGGAGTTCAAAATCAGCCCGGACAACATAGCAAAACCCAAGTTTTAAAAAAAACTAGCTGGGCCGGGCATGGTGGCTCACACCTGTAATCCTAGCACTTCAGGAGGTCAAGGCAGGCAGATCACGAGGTCAGGAGATCAAGACCAGCCTGGCCAATATGGTGAAACCCTGTCTCTACCAGAAATACAAAAATTAGCCGGGCGTGGTGGCGTGTGCCTGTAGTCTCAGCTACTCAGGAGGCTGAGGCAGAAGAATTGCTTGAACACAGGAGGCAGAGGTTGCAGTGAGCCAAGATCGAGCCACTGCATTCCAACCTAGCAACAGAGCAAGCCTCCTTTTCAAAAAAAATTAGCTTATAATATGTTAGTTTGTGAGTAGGGAAAAAAAAAACTAGCTGGGCTTGGTGGTGAACACCTGTAATCCTAGCTACTTGAGAGGCTGGGGCAAGAGGGTCGCTTGAACCCAGGAGTGCAAGGTGAGTTATGACTGTGCCACTGGCAGCAGAGTCCTTGTTGGCCCTGTTCACTTCTGTGTCCCCAGTGCTGGGGACAGAATAGATGCTCAATCAGTATGTGCTGAACGAATGAGTGAAGGAGGTGGGAATTACTGACCATTGGGAACTGGGGAAGTGGACGTTAAATCACAGTAAGGAGTCAAATCCAGAATGGAGGCTCACCCACGACTCCACCTGCCAAGCCTGGGCACATCTCAAGGGCAGACTCTGCGGCTGCTGCTCCCTGCCCAGGGCAGAGTCCGATTTTGCAACACGTCATTATGCATGCACAGATTTGTTTTGACCCCGATGTAAGCGGGAGAGCCATCAAATGCCCCACAACCCACTATGGTACAGTTAAAGTTGTCAAAGACGATCCTCAAACCAGTAAAAACAAATGGGATCAAATTCTTTTTCAGAACTTAAAAAATTACTTTTATTTTAGGAACCAATAAAATTATGGCAAATATTTACAAATAATTATCTCACATAAAGGTTACATAAAATCAATTCTTCACAAGTAACAGCCACTCATGAAAAGACACACAGATATTGAAACTACGCCAACCTTATTGCATGTTTCTTCAACTAATCTAAAATAAAAGTGTTGCAGTCAACCATTTAACTTAAAAGGAAGCCACAAATTTCAGGTTTGACAAGAAAAAAAAAGTGAAAAAAATTAAACCAAAACCCCACCCCTGTGTTCTCCCAAATCCCACCCCTAGCCCTGCCCTCCTCCCCAAAAAAAGAAAAATATGTCCAACATCTTTGGCAAATTGGCACTGCTGTAATTACATTCAAATATTATTACACACAAAAGCAACACACGTCACTAAGAAAAAAAACCACCAATATTTCAAGTCAGTTATTTTCTACTAGAAAAAAAGAATACAAAACATACACATTTTTTAAGAAGCATTTTTTTTCAATCTGTTGGAGAAAGATCATCTCCCACTTTCAAAGGCAATTCAATTGTGGTTTTTGTTGTTGGTTTTTTTGTATTTTTTTTTTTTTTATAAGTAAGCGTCTATGCAGGCATCACAAACTTTGGCGGTTACAGTAGATATGTATTTCTTTGATGCTGAAAGGTCCGTCCCTAAGACAGAGTCAAATGTCTCAAAGAATCAAAAGCAAAATCCATGTGTCTTCCTGGCAAAGGGTTCCATTTGCAATGTAATCTGCATTTCTAAAAATACTCAATGTCCAAGGCCACTAGAGGGTGAAAAACCAGGGCAGCGTCTTCCAGCAGGAGTCAGGGCAAACCCAGAGCCAAAACTCCATCCTCAGCCCAACCCTGGAGGCCCAGCAGCTGGGGCTGAGAAGTGAGGCCCAGGCAATGCCAGGCCCTCACTGCCCAAGACCCTAAGCTATGCTGGGGGCTTGGTGCCAGGGGATGGGCCTGCCTCTTCCAAAGTCCTGGGACAGGCTGCTGCCGGGTCTGCTCACCTTCTCTGACCAAAGTCAAGGAGAGCAGGCAAGAATCGGCATGGGGAGATTCAGTGCTGTTTCTGAGTTTCAAGTATGTCTGAGGTGTAGGGGAGTGTGTGTGAGTGTGTGTGTGTGTGTATGTGCTTGTGCATATTAGGAGGGGAAGGGCAGATTCTGAGGCTCTGAACTTTTTGCAGTGTTTTAAATAGACTCAGGATTTATTTTCTTTTTAGCTTTATAGCAATTAATTGGCTATTGATTGGTTGGAATATTCAATTCTCCATTTCCTCAAATACAATAAAATAGTTTCATTAAAATGTATTCATGCTTGAAAAGAAGGGCGCCATAAAATGGTTTCCTTTCTGTTCCACTCCAAGGGGAAATGCACTGTTTGTAAATCAAAAATCCATCATCCAAAATCACTTGTTCTTAATGATGCTTTTGGAGAAGATGAGGCACGTGGCCACAAGCATAGTGATTTTGGGGACAAGGGTGACCAGCGGCCATAGCCACAGGGTCACAGCAGGGGGCTGGGGGATGGGTCAGAGCAGGTGAGACTGGCATGGCCTCCTCCTGCCAGGAGTTAGGGAGGGGGTACATGACTGTCAAGTCACCCCCACCCTGCTGTTTTACCTGCTTCCCACCCTGGGCCCCTTTTAGCCACCTGAAGCTGACAGGCGGGTGGGTTCCTGCCTCTGTCTGTCCTGCCACAGGCCAAGTACCCTACCTGAGACAACTCCTTTGAGGCTTCCCTGATTGTCCCTCCGTAGATATTAATAGGTAAGCAGCTGCATTTTCTCCTTGGGTTGCTCAGGGGTCTAAGATGTGGGAAGAAGAATTTCTGGACTTGCTGAATGGTGGCTACGTTTACCCGTCTTGGAGACGAGCTCAAGGGGGCCCCTTGGATTGAAACTCTAGAATGGCAGGGACATGATTCTGAGGTCACCTTCCATCCTGGGGTGCCCAAGAATGGAGCCTCAGTGCTGAGGAATTTGCAGAAAAGGAAGGACAAACTGGTGCCTGCCTGCTCCTGGCCGGCAGATCGTTTCAGAGAAGCTGCTGCCTCATCAGGGGAGCAGGCAGGCAAGGGGCTCACAGCCTGGCCTCTGCAGAGGCCCCTAGGGACCTGGCGCCACATGAGGTGCAGCCCAGCTGACAGTGGGGAAGTGCACATCAGCACTGTGGTTCCCTCATGAATATGCAAGAGGGAACCCTGAGGTTGGGGCAACAGGGGACCACAGGGAGCAAGGGGCTGAAGGGGCTGCTGGGAGATGGGGCACGCTGTGGGCTAGGAGTCATGGTCTGACTGTCCAACTTTCCAATAATGCATTTTATTACCTTTTAAGAAATGGACTTGCCTCGGACCTCTCCGAGGCCAAAAGAACGAAAAACAGATTCCCCAGGAGGACTGGTGTGTGGCTGGGAACCATCAGCACAGCCTCTCGATGGGTGACAAGGCCAAGCCTGCAGGACTGGCATCATAGCGAGGCACTGTGGAGCTGGTCTAGCCCAGAGCCCTGTGGGATCCACCTATGCCTGCCTGGGCTGGCCTGGCCAGGGGCTGGAGTTGCTCTCTGCCCTCCCGGGAAGCTGTATCTCAGACTCATCGTGTTTCTAGGTCTGTGTCAGCGTGCTTGGTTTGTTTTTAAGATTTGCTTCCCGGGTTTGGAGCTCAATTCTGGCTGAATATCTTGAGGGGGTGGCAGGAGCCACTGGCTGCCAAGGCAGGGCAGTCGCTCTGGGGTGTGACTTCTGGTGAAGGGATTTCGCCCCTCAGTGCACGGTGGCCACATCTGAGGCTCTTCCCTGCACATGTGAAAGGTGCCCAGGCAGCCCTGTCCCCCACCCTGAAAACCCAGCAGCTCCCCCGTCTCCCATCCCAAGTGCCTCTGACCTTCCACCCAACTCCACCTTCGAAGCACAAGGTTTGCAAGAGCCCTGGATGAGGCCTGGGAGAGTGGCAGGCTCTGGGCGTGCCTGTTTCTGCCCCTTCCTTGCTGAACACCCTGAAGCACATCCCTCACCTCTGTGGGCTCCCATCTCCTCCAAATCTGCAACAAAGGACAGGAGGTGAATAAGAAAGGCGTAACTGACAGGCACTGGGGCTCACAGGCTGGTGGCCAGTGGCTCACATTTGACCCATGGACATTTTTCTTTAGGCCGAGAGAACATTTTACAAGTTTTCATACTTGAATGCCACTCAGGGAGGCAGGCACACTTCTGGCCATCTCAGGCGCGACTGCACCATACTGCCTGGTGCCCTGCCTGAGTGGCAAGTTTATGCCACTACGTTCGCCCAGGAAGCAATTCATTCAGGGGACTTGAGATTGTGATCTGTGTTTCCAGAGGCTGTGGACACCCGATGGCCCTGGCTTGGGCAGTCCTGCATACTGTCACAGCCAGGCCTGGAGCCTGTTCCAAAGTGGGAAGGCAAAGAAAGGGAAGTGAGGAGACAGCACATGACCCTGGCACCTGGACGCCTGGAGTCAGGGCTGTATGCCTGGAGTCAGGGCTGGACCCATGTCCAGAAATTATGGTGTGGCCTTGAACTGGCTCTGATCCCCTCCGAGCCTCAGGGACAGCTGGGAAAGAGTCTGGATGAAACCTCAGAAGTGCTGGTATGGATTTGGTCAAAGACTCTGCAGGTTTCAATATTCACAGGAAACAAAGCCACCTACCTCCAGGCCCCTAGGTCAGGCCAGCCTCTGGGTCCCTGTTCTTTCTTGCCTTATTGTGGGTCTGGGGGTTTTCTAGGGAATGGGGGTGTGTCTCTAAACCATACACTCCCATGACAGGAGCAAAACTCCATGGAGAGAGAATGGGTCCTGGATATCTGAGAATTCACTTCACCTCCATCTTGCCATATGAGCCCCCAATGTCAATTTCCCTGTCTATAAAGTAGGCATCATGCTCTTTGCCCCACAGGGTGGTTGAGGATTGCAAAGCACCGTGCAATGTCAGTTATGGAAGGGCTAGCCCTAACTAAGGTGCCTTGGGAAAGGGATATTGGGTTCGATATATCATCAAATTGTTCTAGGTTGGAGCTAGTCTAATGGTATGAAAATTTTTCATAAAATCCATAATGTCATTTTCCAAAAGTCAGAGCTGGAACACAGGACAGAAGGCCCATGGAGAAATGCCCCAGGCCTTCTGCCACACTGCTGGTGAGGCCCTGAACTTGTGTTTTCCATTCAGAATTTTCTGGCATCTACTCAACGGCTTATGTCCTTTGGAGCCGTCCTCACCAAGCTCCCAGGAAGCTCGCTGGACCTCGAGGGAGCTGTGAACTGATGAGAGCGGGCGTGCGTGTGTGAGAACATCCGTGTGCGTCCGTGTGCGCTTGTGCTTCTGCCTGGCAGCCCAGGAATCAAGTGGTTGTCTCACAAATACAAAACCAATCTGAGGACCAGCAAAGCCTCAGGTGAGAGAGGAAAGGTATAGGGGAGCTCATTACAGGGCAACAAGAAGAACAGGATGGGGAGAGGGGACCACCATAGGCTAGGTGGGCTTTGCCGAGGAAGGATGCTGTGTGCCTCAGGCAGCTGGTTCAGGGGAGGCTGACCTCCTCCCAACAGCCTGGAACCACAAGGAGGGCAGGATCTGAAGATGTGGGTGCACATCATTCCAAGAGATGGGTGGCAGGGGGCAGAGGCCCAAGATGCCTGTGCTGAAGACCCCTGACTCCACCACTTCCTGCTAAATGGAGGGAGACAGGGAGGGAGGTGCCAGGTAACATACCTTCTCCTACCTTACCTGACAGGTGGAGGCTGCAGCCAGCTCACCCTGGCTCCCGGAGGCGGGCTCTGGCCCCAGCTACCTCCCTTCTTTGCCCTTCTGGGCGGGGGTGGTGGTGGCTGTGCCTGCTGTAAGCTCGCTGGGCTCCATCTCTGGGCTGGGTGATCGGGCTTTCTTGGCAGTTCTTACAGAATGAGTGTCTGGGGCATGGGGCCCAGAACCATCTCTCACTGCTCTTACTGTTAACTCTCCCCAGGAATAGGAGGTGTGGATAGACCAGGGTGACCAGGAACACCATGGATTGGGAGTCAGGAGCCTGAATCCCGGCCCTGCCCCCACCAGTCACTGCTTGGGGACTCCACCTTGCTGAGCCTTAGTTTTCTCTTCTGTTCCACCACCCTGTGGGGGGTTTGGGGAACAAACTACTTAGCGGTGGCCAGAGGAAGTCTGCTCTGTCTCCCTGCATGGTGCTGGCCTTCCCCAAGCTGGGCCTCAGTTTCCCACAAGGGAAGGCCTTTTTTCCAGGATCTTCTGATTCCAGACCCTCCAGGTGTTCTTGTTTCCCACTTGGTCCAAATATTCGCGGGACTCAGGTTCCTACCTCCCTTTGCTTGCTTGCTTGAAAGTGGAGAGCCTGGCCCAGGTGATCCTGTCACAGCCCCAGCTCCTTGGAGAGAGGAGGGGAAGGAGAGAGCTGTGGGGTGACCCTACAGGTGACCCTGCTGCACCGAGGCAGCCAAGGCTCAGAGAGGTGCAGGGTTTTGTCTGAGGTCCCACAGCAAAGACCTGTGGCCGGGACAAGACCTGCCTCTCTCTGCCCTGGCTCTCTGCCATCTTGGTGACATGCAGACATGGGGGACACTGCCGCATAAGATCAAACCCCGTCTCATCACTGTAATTCAGCCCCGGTGTGGACAAGGCCTCTGCCTGGCTGTTCTGAGTTGACAAGAGAGACTATGCGAGAAACTGAGGCCCCAGGTAAAGAGATGATGGCACCTGGCACCTCCATTTCAGAATCACTCCCAGGCCACACAGCAAGTCCTCACTGTTCTCCTGCCCCTCCTCCAGGAGGCCTTCCTCTGTCCCCCAGATCTTCCCAGCTGGCTTCCTCTGACCACCCTAGCCCACCACGAGTTCCCCAAGCCCCCTCTCTGAGTTCCCGTGGTCCTCGGCCATGGCCCTGACCCTTGCAGCCCCTTAGATCAACAGGTGGGCATGCATTGTGCAAAATCAGGCATCTGCCTCAGCCTCCACACCCAGCTGCCTGCTAAGCTCCACGAGGATGGGAGGGTCTGCTCCGAAAGGACGTGCAGAAGTCCTGGATGTAGGCTGTTTGTGATCCGGGTGCAGGGGAAAGTCCTCTGTGTTAATCGTTGTCTATATCAGCGGAACAGGCTTGCCCAGAATCCATTTGCTGGGGTCCTGGAGGGTGGGTGAAGTGTCCATGGCAGTGTCCAAAGTGACCTGAACCTGGGCATGCCTCAGAAAGCACAGTTCCGGGGCTGAGGGAATGGGGAGAGCCTCAGGCCCCTCCTTGGCTGGGATCAGATGATCTCCTGCATCCCATCCAGCCCTCACATTCAAAGTCCACAATGCAATCAACACCTCAGATGACATTCTGCTTCAGAGCAGTAGCTGAGGAATCTCCCAGATAGTTTTCTTTGAGTTCTTTGATCTGGAAAAGAGCTGCTCGTACTGCATTGGTCCCAGAGAAATGGAGGCAGGAAGTCAGGACATCTTCCCAAAGTGTGCTCCTCTTGGAGAGCGGCCTCCGAGGGAGCCTGCAGCACAACCAGCCAGGGAGACTCCTCATGAAGATATTAAAGAAGGAGGGATGGGCAGGAGGCTGGGGCCCAAGGGGGGCATCCTCCGTCTCAACTACGGCTCCGAGCTCACCTGCCAGGGTTGCCTAGGGCAGAGAGGATACTCTGCCACAGGTCTAAGCTATCCGGTGATACACCAAGAGTGCAAGATGCATCATGGGTGGAGCGGTCTTCTCAGTCGGACCTTCAGGCCCACGGAAAAGCAAGAAGGTATTTACATGGGTGCTGCTGAAGCAACAAAAGCAAGCTCTTCTTCCCAGGCCTGGGGTGGTTATGATGGATGGATAGTCAGACAGCTGGGGGACTGGCAGACTGGGCTGAGGCTGCGGTCATTTGCAGAACAGTCTGTTGGTTTGCAGAGACCCAATGGCCACCAGGAGAAGCCCATAGACTGGCTTTTAGAAATGGACAGGCATCCAGAATTCCAAAGGCCCCACTATAGGGCCCCAGAGTCCCTGGAGGAAGAGGGGAAGAGGGGGGCTTCAGGCAAGTGGGGGTGCTGAGGGAGAGTCTCATGGGTTCCTCTGGCTATCTTCAGAAGGGCTGGGCAGCTGTCACCCTCAATGATATGTGCCATCAGTGTTTGGTGCCCGCCTGGCTCCAAGGGTCAGTGACGGTCATAGGCTGTGGCGGCTGCAGGTGGGGCAGCTCCTCGGGCGGCAGCACTGTAATAGTAGGGGGAGCCTGGAAGAGATGGGAGAGAGCACTGAGGTCAGATCTGGGGTCCCCTTTCCACCAGTCTCCTCCACTTCTGTCTTTTCTTCCCCTCACCCAGTCCGGGCCACCATCCCCCTCACCAAGATCTCTGTCCCAGTCTGTTCCCCAAATGGCAAGTCCCATCAGGGCCACAACCTGCTCTTTGAGGCTCCTCCCCATGTAGAGCTGGAGTCCGGAGCCTGGGCCCTTGGGTCCAATCCTCCCAGCTCCCCGTAACATTTTACTGGAATACAGTCTTGCCTATGCATTTAGGCATTGCCCATCACTGCTTTCCTGCCATTATGGCAGAGTTGGGTAGTTGCAACAGAGACACTATGGCCTGCAAAGCCTAAAATATTCACTCTCTGGCTCTTTACAGAAATCATTTGCCAACCCCTGACCTAGAAGATAAACCCGTGGAAAGCATTCCCTTTGTTTGGCCTGCAGGTGCTCTGTGATCTAGCCCCAGCCAACCTCTCCAGATTCATTTCCCTCAGGGAAGGCCCCTCCTGCCCACACTCATATATCACGCTTAAGCTGAGCAAGACTCTTTGCAGCTGTCTCAGATATACATAATGCTGACAGATAAGCACATCCTCTGGGCCTGGCCCTGCTAGGGCCTGTGCATGTATTATCTCATCTAAACCTACGGAGTAGGCAGAGTTAGCTCATGCTAGCATACTCTCCTGCCTTGGTGCCTTTCCCCACAATTTGCTTCCTGCCTGGAACTCTTGGCCTGTGCCCTCACCCCTTTTCCCATCTGTTAAACTTTATGCCTCTTTCGAATCTCAGAGCCCTATCTCCTCCTCCGGGAAGGCCCCTGCCCTGAGCTCACACTCCCCTGTAGGCTATCCCTTTGCTATGATTATTTCTTTCTGCACTTCCCCCATCCCTGTATGGAGAGGTCCCAAAAGGCAGGAGCTGGGTTCTGCTCTTCTTAGGAGTCTGTCCCCTGTTCCAGCCTGGAGCCGTATGTGGCACCTGCTCAGCTAGACTGAAGGTGTAAGGTATCAAATTTGCTGAGTGAGCAAACAATAGCGAAGACAACCCCCTGCCCATTCATTCATTCGCTCATTCGTTCACCACTCATTTCCTCACCCTGCTGGGGGCAGGGCTGGGCAATAATGGGGCAAATGCCAGCCTGACACAGGTCAATATTCAGAGCAAGAGGGGGATACAGGCTCAGAAAGAAGCTCTGGAGAGTGCAAGATGGTTCTAGCAAATTGGCTTCCTGGAGGAAGTGGGGCTTGGAGGACACGGGGACTCTGGGGAATGTGTGTGAGAGAGGGTGGGGTGCAGGCCCCTTTGTGACCTCAGGAAAGCAAAGTGAGGGCCCTCTGGCAAATGCTGGGCTCCTTGCATTGCCTCTGGCTGCTTTTTTTGACTGCACCCTTTGGCTGAGGCCTCCAGGAGACCTGCTCTGTGCTAAAGCTCCCTCTCAGGGATGAGGGGCCTGGGAGGGCCCAGGGCGACCAGCAGATTCTCAGAACCACAGAAGCTGAGGCTCTAGGCCAATCTCCTTCTTTTACAGGTGGGAGAACTAAGGTTTAGCAAACCCAAGTCACAAGCCCAAAGCCATGGAGCCTCTCGGCACAGGGCCTGGCCGGGATCTAGGTTGTCTGCCCCAGCTCGGGACTCTTTCCACTACAGTACAGATGGAGGCCCTCACATCTATACAGAAACAGGCTTATGCAAGTGAGCAGCTGGGCCCCCCCCAGCCTGTCACTGACTACACGCCTGCTGGGATATGACTCGAAAGCTTCTTCGCTCCCCATGTGAGGTGACTCATATTTATTCTGTACTCTCACCCAATTCCAAGCCAAATCCTGGCATTTCTCCCAGAGGCAGGCTGTGCATCCCACATCCAAACATCCGAAATCTGAAATGCTCCAAAATCGAAAACTTTCTGAGCACTGATAGGACACTCAAGGGAAATGCTCATTGGAGCATTTGAATTTCAGATTTTCTGATTTGGTATCTCAGCTGGTATAATGCAAATGTTTCAAAATCTGGAAAAATCCTACAAGCTTCTGGTCCCAAGCATTTTGGAGTAGGGGCAGTCAACCTGTGCCATAACTGAGTCCTGGAGTCTGCTAGTCACACTCTACTACTTCTTGGCTAGCAGACCTTGAACAAGTGACTTCCCACCCCGTGCCTCACTGTTTTCATCTGTAATAGAGAGTGACAAGGGGGTGACTGCAAGTACACCACGACATAAGGTCATGAAGGAGCCGTGAAGATGGTTCTTTTTCTACAAAGTTTATATCCCTTAACTTTTTTAGTTTCCAATCAGGTAGGAATGATTATTGTTCCCATTTTACAAATAAGGAGATTGAGGCATAGAGAGGTGAAGTAACTTGCCCAAGGTCACACAGCTAATATGTAATCAAGAGGGTGGGATTCAGGCGACACTTTGACATGCACTGCCTCCCTTCCCCATTCAACCCTGATGAGCCGATGTACTACTGCTCCCTCTCCCAGCAGCCCCCAATCCCCCCAGGGAGACAGGATGGCAGTGGAGGAGCCAGTGCCTCACTGTACATTTCCAGACGGCAAGGACACCAGCCCCATGGCTAAGTATTCCCTGAGATGGGCTTTTTTCTGCCGCCTCTTCTGTCACCTCCCTGGCTGCAGTCCCGACTCAGAGACCCTGCCAGCCTTCCTCTGTTCTCTCTTCTGTGGGATGGGGACAGCCACCCGTGGAGTGTCTGCAGAGCCCACCTTCGTCCTGCCTGCAAGTGAGCCCAGGGAAGGCGGGCACGTGTGCACGAGAGGGGCATGGCACAAAGGCAGGGCAATCCCAGGGGCTGCCTACACATGCCCCAAAGGGACAGGAAATGGAAGTAGAGGCTTCTCCTTGGAGGATCCCTGGCTCCACCCTCCAAGCCCCCACCCCGGCCACCTCTCACCCTTGGCTCTGATCCACTCCCTCCTAAAGCCAGGCTAGACCCTCCAGTGGGCCTCTGCGTGAGAGCTTGCATTTACCGTGAAAAATGAAAACATCATCTCACAAAGCACTCTGTCTTCCTGGCGCCCATTAGACCTCCATCTAGAATAAACTTGTCCTTTCTTCTGTCATTTTTCCTCTCTAATTCACATTATCATCAATTTACTGCTTGACACAGTCATTCCCGGCTCCACTTTCTCTCTAATCCCTTTACAGCGGCCACAGGCGCTCCCATTCTAATCCTAATTGACCACGGCTGGCCTTTCTTCCTGCTGGACCGCAGCCCCCTTGCCAGCCTGGGGCCCTGTGCGATGCTGAGTCACAGCTGCCCTGGCCGAGGGACATTCCCCCGAAGTCAAAGTGCCCCAGTCCTTCTGCTACATCCCCTGGCGTCGCTGATCCTCTTCTTGGCCGTTCCTGTGAAGGAGGCTTCAGCCAGGCTGGCCGAGGTGTTGGCATCACGTGCGAGGGTGTGTGCGAGTGGGAGTGGGGAGGTGAGCGTGTGTCTGTGTGTGTGTGCATGTGCGTGTGTGCATGTGTGCATGTGTGTGCGAATGCATGCATGCGTGTGCATGCATGTGCATGTGTGCATGTGAGTGTGCACGTGAGCGTGTCTGTGTGTGCATGTGCATGCGCGTGTGTGCGTGTGAGCATGAGTGTGCACGTGTGTGCGTGTGTGTGCCTGTGTGAGCATGTGTGTAAGCGTGTGTGTGTATTTAGGGTCTCACCTGTTCCACAAAACCCACCAATCTAGCAGGAGCACCAAGGGGCCTCAGGACAGGTTCCCATACCCTGGCACCCTCCCTAGATGGCACGAAGAATCCGTCTAGGTCTCCCTGCCCTGGGTCATTCCCTCAGGCCACGCCGAAGACACCGTGGGGCAGGGCGGGCAGGGCAGGCCAGGAGAGGTGAACAGGCCTGGAGCTATTTGCAAGGCTGTGGGTTGGGGAGCCAGCAATCTCATCCATCTTCAGGAAGGAGGGATCATGTTTCCTCCACCCTGCGGATCTCAAGAGAGCACGCATGCAGCTCCTGTTGGAATGAGGCTGCAGGGACCACTATCCTCAGTTTACACTCGAGGTAACTGAGGCCCAGCCCTGACTAGGCTCCTCCAGGTTATAGACTTGGGCAGTGCAGGGACCATTTCTCGTGTCTGTTGCAGCCCAGTATCATTTGCGCTTTTCCTGTGTTTGTACAGATACTGCAGTAGGAGGCCTGCCTCTTTGAGCCAGAAGTCAGAACTCATCTTCCCAGCTTCCCTTGCTGCTAGGGCACAGGTGTGTTATGTGGGTTCTGCTAATTAGACTTTCTTGTATGTGACCTTGATTGAGAAGGGAGTCACTTGAAGCAGTGGCCTGGGGGACTCCATCTGTTGGAAGTGGATGGCAAAGGCAGCCAGCTTTGGCTGGGGGCAGGGCAGAGCTTCTGGGGCCCGGTCCCAAGCACCCTGGGTAAGGTTACAGTGGAGGAGAGCTGCAGGCTGGGTGCCGGCTGGCAGCAGGGCTGCTGACACTAGTGCAACTCTGGCTGTGTGGTGGGTGTTGTCCTAGCTGTGTTCCACGCCTACCTCTTTTTGGTCCTCCTGGAGATTCTAGGAGTCCCAAACATCCCTTAATAAATTCGTTTTCTGCTTAAGCCAGTCAGGGTGGATTCTGTTGTTTGCAACCGGAAGTCTGACAGATACAGACAGTAACCTGCTTTCAAAACCAGACCAGAGCCATTCTCATCATTCACACACAGGTCTGAGTATTCAGGACCCCCAAGGCCTGTTTCTACAGAGGGGTGAGGCCTCTTTTCCTGGCCTCGGTGTTCAAAGTGCACATCAGTCAGGGAGAGTAGAGTACCACATCACATACCGGTTCCAAAAATAGGATCTGGCATCAAGGTGACCTGAATTTAAGTCCTCCTTCTGCCACCTGAATGCTGTGTGACCTCAGGTGAATCAGTTCACCTTTCTGAGCCTCACTGTCGTCTTCCGTATAATAGAGATAATAATATGTGCTCTGTAGGGTTGCTGAGAGAACGAAACCAGATAACCCACGTGAAGAGAGTTTTGGGTGCCTAGTACAATTAGCAAGTGCTCATGTAGATGCATGGAGTTTTGCTTCCTCTTCCTCCTCTCCACACTGTCTCTGGCCACCTAAAGGTACTGAGCACCTCCCAGCACAGACACCCCTGCTGGAGGCTCCCACCCGCAGCCTGTGAGTTCCCTGGGACAGAGCATGCATCTTTTCCACACAAGCACACAGCCCAGGCCTAACAATCGGAGCTGTGAACTAGATTCACTCCAGCTTGAGCAGCAAAAGCCTAGATGCGGTCTGGTCCTGCTCCCTCCCTCCCTGCCCCGTCCCGTCAGACATCTTGCTGCCTACATGGTCAGGTCCAGACTCCCCAGCCTGGCCTTCAAGGGCCCTGCTCTGTGCACACTGCACAGATTGCCCCACCTCCTACACCAAGCCTTTGCCACACATGCCTGCGCTATATCTTCCAGTTTCTCTGCTTCTTAAAGCCCCAGGCAAATAAATGAGACCACTGTCAACCTCTAGGACACCTTGTAAAATGAGAAAAAATGTCCTTTTGAGCAGGTGCAGCCCCATGCCAGGGCTCAGGGCTTCGTGCCATGCATGGGCTGGGGTTCAGTTTCTACTTGTCCCCTTGGGCAGTGCACAGTCACATGTGGCAGCCCTGGGCCAGCATGGCCTCCTTGGGGTTACCTCTCCATCAGAAGGAACCTTTCCCACAGGCCAATATCCAGGTCTCCTTTGTGCCATATCCCCTGGGGTCTCCCAGCAGGACTGGGATCAGGGTTCTGCCTGAGGCAGATTTCCTGGGAAGGACTCCCCGGTTTGGGCCTCAAGACCCATCTCCCTCTACCCCTGCCAGAAGACGCTGGTTCAGGGAGCCCACAGCCAGCCCATGTCTCCTGTTTCCTGAGATGGACATTTGGGTCAACTCAAAGAGTCCACTTAAGAAAAAGCATTAGGTAAATGGATATCCTGGTTCGATACTTAGAAATGATTTTGGCCAAAACCAAAAAAGGAGTCTGAGACGAGATCAATCTGCAGATTCTGCCCCTCTGGGAGACCACAGATAATAAGAACCTAGGAGTCTTCTGCAAGGCTTGAAATCTCCCTGCACACAGGGACGTGGGCACTAATAGGCATTGTTTCTTATTTAATCCCCAAGTTATACATGACACACCAAGATGCTTTGGACAGCCCAAGGCCCCAAATGCACGGAATGGTAGTAGCAAGAGAGAAGTGGTTTCTATACTATGCGTCTGTCCTAACCACCAAATCAGGTTTAGGAAGCGGTCAAGGCTGAGATTACATGGCCTCTTTCACAGACCTATGGCTTGGCAACTTGAGTTTGAAGACACCAGGTTATGGCTTTTCTGATGAAGCCTATGTTTCTCAGTCCTAAATAATTAAGGATCCAGGGAATTAAAAGGTTCTTCCTTAAGGAGGCCTTGTTAAGCTGGACACATAAACCTGGGTGGTCTCAGAGGGCCCTTCCTTATCTGACCTTTTACTGTTCTCAGTGGAAAATTCTTAACTGACGGCTGAGGGAGGGCTCCCTGTTGCTGCCTGCAGGCTGATTGGCTGGCTCCACCTCCCAGATGGTGAGTGACAGTCTTTGGGCCCACGCCTTTGCTTCATGTCCCAGAACCTTTAGCTCCATTGGCACTTACTAGCTGGTTTCACGTAAGGTCATGCCAACAAACGGAAGGCTCCTCTTGGCTTTTTGAGGGCTGAGTTAGCTCTGTATGGTCTTTGCAGTGGCCCAAATATCTTGATAATGTTCACAGATCAGGCTGGCACCAGTCACGGACAATCTGCCAATCCGAGGCATGGGCAGAGGGTGGGCACCTCCTGAGCCCTAAGTGGCATGCCTTGTCAGACCTCCAGCCGTAGGCAACCATGTTCCAGTGGAGCTGGCTCTGGTAATGTCCATGCAGACATCACTAATCAATCACTGGGCATCAGGGTCTTTATCAAGATGGTCTCCAGGCAGCCAACACCAATCAATTCAAGTTGGTATCTTTACTGACACTTATTTAGAGAGTCCTCACCTGAATATTTCATGATTCTTAAGAAATACAAGTTACTCACAGGTAGGTACTTTTCCTACCTTCATCTTTCTCCTCCAATGCCCCTTTATCCCTCTGTTTCCTTCTGCACCATTTTCCCCGACTCACCAAAACATCTTGGGGAGGGAGGAGGGCATGGGCAGGGCTGGAGCAGTGTTTACTGTCCTAAAGCCCCCATGGAAACACTATACTTCAAGCTACCCACTCCATCTCAGTGATTAGACCTCAGGATGTCAAGGGACCCAGGCCCAGTGAGGAGGCCTGGATGGGGTAGCCGATGGCTCAGGGGCCCCGCAGGGCCTCCGCCAGTACTCACCAAGCAGCCCCGGGTTGGGGAACCTCCAGGAGTCGTTGTACGAGGAGTACTGAGGGTGGCTGTAGGGACTCCCGGAAAACTCACTCCCTGCGTTTGGTGGGTGGAGAGAGAAACAGGAACCAAATGTCAAATCCAGTTCAGAAAAGGCCCTGGGTCCCAGTCAGCCTGGTTGCCAATGGCATTTGCCTCTTCTGTGAGCTGCAGGTGCTTTTGTAACCAACAAAAGCAGGTCGAGTCCACATCCTTACTGAGTGGGCAGCCACACTGGCATTGTCTGTCTTTCCCCTCCTTATCAGCGGGAGTGGACAGCAGACTCTCACATGTGGACCACAGAACTCCCATGTCGCTTCGTGGCCCCAGGTGCCAGGTGTTCCTTGGGACCATTGGCCCATTTTACACATGAGAAGGCTGATGCCCAGGGTGTCTGACAAAATGGTCTTGATACACCTTGCTAAGTTCAAGGCTGCAGACTGCTTGGTTCTACTCCCCACCCGCTCCCTGAGTGGCTCTGGGCAGAGAAACCGAAGGCAACTTCAACCCTAGCCTGGCCCTCTGTGCTGTGAAGGCAGAGGTGGCTGTCCCTGGGGCCTCAGTCTCATCAGGGAGATGAGAAATCAACCCAGGCCCTCTGCCTGGAGGAGGCTGACAGAACTGTGCTGAAATGAAAGGACAAGTCAAAGGGCTAGGGGAGCACAGAAGAGGGAGTGGGTGGGGCCTTCTGGGTACTGGGGAGGGGGCAGCTGTTGGCAGCTGTGGGCATGCTTGGGCAGGAGCTGTGAGGTATGCCAGGGTGGGAAGAGCACTGTGTGTGGCATAGTGGGATCTGAGCATGGTTCACCCTGGCCCAGGCGCTCATGGAGAAGTGATGCCTGCCTCTGGACCCTCCCTGGTGATCATGGGGCAGTGATGCCCGCCTCTGGACCTTCCCTGGTGATCATGGGGCAGTGATGCCCGCCTCTGGCACTTCCCTGGGCTCTGGCTGCCAGCCCTAGGAGAGCCTCTTTACCACCTACTAGGTCACCAGGAGGAGAGTTCCCAATTCTGTCGTCTTGTAGCCAGCAGGGCCTGCCTGTCTTCCCCCATGGCTAGGGGCTCCCAGAGAGGAAGCTTCAGCCTAGACTTATCGTTGGGTGCCCAGTGCCCAACAGTGTGTTCAGTAGAGGCCCTGGAACAGGGCATGGAAAGCTGGCTGCTGCTGGCTACAGAGCATGGGGCCCTTTCCCTGCTGGAGGTGACAGAGTTACACAGCCCCATGAGCCCACCTGCAGCCCAAACCCACCTCCACGATCCCCCACGAGGATGTCTACAAAGGGCTGAAGGGTGAGAGGCTCTGGAAGGGGCCAGCCAGAACCTGAGACCAAGAGCCTGCTCTCTCCCCTGCAACCCAAGCCCAGGGGTGGGTCCCTTGGGCTCTGCTAGGTAGGGAAGGAATAATGAGGCAGGACTGAGGGACCAGCCACTCCCACCCCCAGGTCTACCTGGCCTCCCCCACACCTCACAACCACAGGCAGAGCATGTACACACACACACATACACACACACACACACACACACACACACTCCTCCTTGGGCCTCTCTGGGGGCCACTCCCAGCCTGACAGGCTGAGCCTTCCAATTCTCTGTTTTTTATGCCTCAGTGGTCAGGGTGTCAGGTTCCGGCATGCAGAAGGAGAGCCTGGTGACAGTGGGCCGCAGCCGCCCGGCCCAGCATATCCATCAGTGCCACGGAGCCTCCTCCTCCTCCAGGGCCAGTGGGGGAGCAGGGAGACAGTGCAGCCTGGAGGACAGGGACAGCACCCTCCCCGCAGGGCTCCGGGCACTTCTTGACAATGCCGAGCCCAGGGCATTGGGCTACATGGCAAAGGCCACCTCTGCATTTCTGTTTAGCAACATCATCTCTGCTGCCTGGCCCAGCTCTAAGGCCACTTCTTCCAGGAAGCCTCCCAGATCTCCAGCCCCACAAAGTGCAAGTCTTAGGTCCATCTGGCTGGAGTTGGTTCATGTGGACACGTTATCCATCCCCAAATTGGCATTGGCTCCTGCAAAGGGCCATAAACAGCTCCCAACTCCTTTAGAGGATGCACCTAAGTCAGTGTCACCCAACATCCTCGACCCTGTCCCCACATTCCTAGCCTTACAGTGGTGAGTGTAGAGGTCCTTGGATACCTCTTCCTCTGGGAAGCCCCTCTCCCACCCCTCCTCAGCCAGCCCCAGTCTCCCGTGACGTTCCACAGCACTACCTTTGCCCTGACCTGCATGGGAGGCCACTGTGCGTGGGTGTGCTTGGCCCTGAAGGTCCATTTGCACCTGTGTGCCACCCTCACCCCAGCATGATGCCTGGTCCACAGCAGACGATGGGTATCTGAATAATCCCCGGTTGCTCGCTAGCTCTCTGTAGCACAGAAAGTCTTCCCTGATCACTGCGTTTACAAGGGAAATTCCTTCCACCCATCTCTCTTTCCTGCTTTTTTTTCTCCATAGATGTGGTCACAATCCAACCTGTCTTGTTTATCCTGCTCATATTATTATAATCTGCCTCTTCCACTAAGCTCCCTGGGGGCAGAGAGTTTTGTCTGTTCACGTCTTGATCCAGCCTCTAGCACAGGGCCTGGCATCTAGTAGGCATGAATGAACGAATGAACAAACGAATGAATGAACAAATGAGACTTCTAGGTCAACCAGGCACACACTTCCAGAGCAGACTCTCTGACTCAGGCAGTGGCTCTCGCTGCTTTAGTTATTAGTTCCCATAGCCAGGGGTGTGTTGGACACCTGCTATTTGCCAGGATCCAAACCAGTTTCTCCTATTCCATTGTCCACCATGCCATTCTACCCCTTGGTGGGATGAGCCCAGCAGGGACCAGCTTGCCTGGTATGCTAAGAGTGGTGGTGTGGTGGGCAGCCTCAACATGGGGCCCTTGCCCCGTGAGACCAATACACTCTGGGTAAGGGGTATTTGACTATGTACAGGTCATGAGGCTGACCTAGAGGCTGGTTCACCCACCTGCTGGGGACCCTGGGATGGTGTCTGATTATCTAAGGTGCCACACAGGAAGCTGTCTGAGTGTAGGGAGCCCTCACCCCATGAGATATGGAGAAGCCAGGTCCTCAGTCACCAGTCCAGAGAAGGCCTGGGGACCCACTGGGAACACTTTCTGGGAGTAGAAGGGACCACATGAACCAGGCCTTGAAGGGTGGTAGGACTTTGATGGCAGAGAGAGATAGGCATTCCAGGCACAAGCAAAGATCTGGCAGTGGGGCTGGGCAGAACATGGCCCCTGAATGGTCAGGTCTTCCGTGAGGCCCCAGCAGAGATTGCTGCAGGGCAGAGCAGGTGTGGGGCAGGAGTGTAATATTTTTCTCCCATTAGGGCTGCGATCAGCCAAGTCTTCAGACTCATGCCAGAATCTGGACAGGCTGGAGGGGCACAGCCTGCAGTCAGGGGCCCTCCAGGTGGCTGCAGCCACAGTCTAAGCAAGAAGGACAGGACCTAGAAGATGACACAGCAGCGCATCCTCAGGCACAAAATGATATTCCTCATGGGCAGGAAGGACGTTCTCGGGGAAGGAAATGAAAGCCGCTGCTTCTGTCTTTTGTTGGGGCCTCCAGAGGTGCAGCCAGCAGGCCCAGGACAAAGATCCCACAATGAACCCCTTTCAAATGACCATGCCCAGCACAAGGGACACCATGGACCCTTCTAACTGACCCATGCTTTTGACATCTCTCAAAAATACTAACCCCTGGAATCTGGAAACTTTTCTTTCTGAATACCTCATACTTTTCTATGAATACATAAAAAAGTGGCTGTGAGTCCTGGTGGGTGCCAGCTTACGCCAGGGTGGCTGTCACTCAGTGGGCGGTGACAAGCTCCTGGCGCTTTCTGGAGTTGGTCACATGGAAACCCCTAAGACTCTTTCAACAACAAAACATGTGCTTCCATCTTCTCCATCAGCATTCCCCAGGAGTGAGCAGTGCTCAGCAGAAAACAGTACTGGACCCAAAGCCTCGTGAGACCAGCCCTGGAGTCACCTCTGTAAACTGGGCCCCAAAATGGTGCTGTGGGGGCAGAATGCAGGGGGGCATGTGGGTGGGCACAGGCATTGCTGCGGCGGGGCTGAGACCACACTCTGCTGTCACCCCCTCTGCTCACTGGTTTTGTGGCCTTAGGCAAGTGATTGAACCTTCCAGGCAGAGCCTCCTCATCTTGAATATGGGCCAAATAAAAGCACCTACATCATAGGACTGGCAAGAAGTAAGTGAAAGAATGTTACTGGAAGAACAAAACTACCTTTTCCCCAGGCCGAGGAGACTGGGGATGCTGGGGAGGATAGAAGAAGAAAGAGCCTCCTCTGAAAACTGACCGAGGCCCTAAACATAATTTTATAGCTTTCAGTGGGGCTGGGGGTAGAACGCTGAAGAAGTGGGATGTCCAAGTTTGCATTTTCAGTTGTCTGTTGGGTGGTTAATCTACCCTCTGCTATTTCTGCGCACTCACACTCAAATGCCTTGGATGGCCGGGTGGGTGTTTTCTCCCCACATGGAAATCAGAGGAAATAGCCAGCGGGGTTGAGGTGAAAGAAAGTGGTTGAAGAATGTCTCGAGGAGCCTGAGCCTGAGGTGAGCATGGGAAAGTGAGCCTCCACCTGGAAATGGGGCAGAAATCTTAAGGAGAACATAGGATTTTCCCACTAGGTGGCAAATGAGGGTTTGAATCAATTTTATCTTGATTTTTGCTCCTGTTGCCCAGGCTGGAGTGCAGTGGCATGATCTCAACTCACCACAAACTCCATCCCCTAGGTTCAAGCAATTCTCCTGCCTCAGCCTTCCGAGTAGCTGGGATCACAGGCGTGCCCCACCACGCCCAGCTAATTTTTGTAATTTTAGTAGAGACAGGGTTTCACCATGTTGGTCAGGCTGGTCTCGAACTCCCGACCTCAGGTGATCTGCCTAAAGTGCTGAGATTACAGGCATGAGCCACCGTGCCTGGCCAATCTTATCTTAATTTCAAGGCGCTGGGTGATGCTGGCCAGCTGCTGGGATTGTTGGAATTAGAGGTGTGGTGGGGCCAGAGAAGGCAACTGCATGAGCTAAGGCAGGGAGAGTGGGGCGGGCAGATGGCCCACGATGGGATTCCAGGTCACACGGGCTGATCCCCCTTCTCTAGCTGCTGTCAACAGACCTGAGAACAGAGGGCTTGTCCCCTTCAGGCCATGTTCCAAGCCACACCCAAAGTGTGCTCTGCTCTCTGCTCTTGCCTAGAGCTGCCCACACTGGAGGAGAAGACAGAAAATGGCCTTTGAAGTCACAAAGACCCAAGCTCCAGACGAGGCTCTGCTTCTTCCAAGCTACATGGCTTTGGGCACACGCATTCCCCTATTGAGTCTCAGTTTCCTCATCTATCAAATGGAGGGAAGGAAGATCCCTACTTCTTAGGCTTATGGAGAAGATCAAATGACTTCATGTTTGCAGATGCTCTTTGCAAACCCCTGTGTGGTGGGGACTTGGTACCTTCTCTCATTGATTGGAGTGAGAATAAATTCAGAAATTCCATCCCTGCCCGAGCCCTCTGATCCTAGCTCCTCTTGCTGCCCCAGCACCCTTTGATCCTGGACAGGTGGGAAGAGAAAGCCTAGTGATGGAAAGAAATACAGAGCTGCGGAAATGTCAGAACAGGAAGGGATCGGCGAGATCGACATGCTCAACACGCCCTTGTGTCGCAGATTGGGAAACGGAGGCTCAGAAAGGAGAAGGGACTTGGCAGGGGCTGGGCACAGGCAGTCCCTCAGAGGCCAGGAAGACAGGAGGGGAGGGCTGCGTGGGAACTGTCTGGATGGTGGCCATTGGAGAAAGAAAATGACAGCGAGACTACAAACAATGCTAGCAGGCAAGGAGCAGCTCCAAGGCCATGGCGCCTCATCCTCGCTGTAACCCCGGGGAGGAGGATGCAGAGCAGAGGAGTCCGGGCTGGAATAGAAGGAACGTGGCTTCCCACTGGGCATCTCAAGGCTGACAGTCACTGCCCACATTCAGCCTAACCCCGAGCAATGTACTTCTTCCACTCTTCACACAACAAATTTATCTTATGTTGAACCTCACCCACCTGTGCCATCACTCACAGTCAGAGATGATCAGGCCTGGGATGAACCTTTCCATTGCCAGGGTCTTCTAGCCAGTCAGGAACAGAGCAGGGCTTGGGACCTGGCCTGTATTCCCAGGCCCCAGGGCTCCCCCCATCCCAAGGAACACCTTGTTGAGTTGGGACAGCAGGGGAGAGGGAAATCTCATCACATACTTCTTCACCCCGATGCATTTGAAACGTTTCAAACATGCAGAAAAGTTGAAAGAATGTTATAGTTAACACCTGTGTAGCCACCACCTAATTCTACCATCAATATTCTCCTATGCTTGCTTATGATATGTACCTCCATCCCTCTAGCCTTTCCTTCATCTTAATTTGTATTTCATTTCCAAGTAAATGTGAACATCAGTACACTTTCCCTTAAGTAATTCAGCATGCATATGATTAACTGAAGTTCCTTATTTGTGTTATGTGTCAAATTTTTCTTTTTGATGCCCCAAAGAAAAATTAATACTGGGACAAAGAACCTCTCAGCAAAGCAATTCTTTTTATTTCCTGCAGAAAGGGTACCCCCATTAGCAATTTTGCCATGAGAGTACAATGAACAAAGGAAAGCAGACATATTTATTTCTTACACATTTGGGGTCGTCCTTATTGCTGTATCTGATCTTTGTTGGCTAGAGCCAGACCTCACAATCTGTACTAAAACCTAATTGGCTAATAACTTGAAACTTTTCTAAACAGGTAAAAGCAATGGAGAGCAAAAACAGGAAGTCCAAATAAGGAAGGGGAATAGGCTGTGAGCTGGGACATGCCTGTGAGCACGTCCAGCACAGATATCTTGGTTAAAGTACAAGGACATAGAATGTACTACATGCCTGTAAGCATGTCCAACAGCTACACAGGATAGGGCTTAACAAAGAGCTGCTAGCAAAAAGCAAGAAGGCTTTTGAAGAAAGTGTTCAAAACAAACTATCATTTCTAACACTTAGGAATTTTTCTTAAACAACAAAGGAAACTTTGAAGAGGAACTTTTCCACTTCCCACAACTTGTTTACCAGTTTTTCCATTTTTTCTCCGGATGTAAAATTTACACATAATGAAATGCACAAATCTTAAATGTGCTTTGCTGTGTTTTGACAAATGCATAGACCTGTGTGACCCAAATCCCTACCAAGATATATTAATAGAATGTTATCATCAGCACAGAGAGAAAGTTCTCTCATATTGAAGAAGGCCTTCTTGACCAACCAAGAACCCAGCTATCTGGAGATGTAACTGAGTCATCCCTCCATGAACATAGAGCTCTAAGGTTAGCACTGCCAGCCCCAAACCCTGATGGGTGAAAGGGCCCCCGACCTGCAAATTCAAAGTCCCTCCGAAGCCATTGAACAGAACAAAGCTAGAGAAATGTATGTTCCTTCCTCAGAGATGCAGAGAGAAAGCAGAGCCTTAAGAAATTTCAGATAAATGGTGGGTTTCCCCAAAACAGTACTGTCTTCCAAATATAGAAGACCTGACTGTAAAAGACCAGTGCACTAACCAGAGAACACTGATTAAAATAAAAAGTTTAAAAAGGGGTTATGATAAATGCACTTAATGCAGCTGTCCTGGAGATCCCAGAGGCAGAAACATCACCAGATTCAGAGGTGTTTTCAGTTTTCCCTTCGCTCAAAGCTCAGGGATGGCAAGAAAGTCAAAGTTTCCTAAAATTCTCAGAAGTGACAGGTAAACGGGCTCAGTGTAGCTCTTAATTAACCCAAAACGACACCTGCCAGATGACGGGGATTTGCAGAGCGCACTGGGGGCCGACCCCGTCTGCAGATGGTGGGCTCCCACCTCTGCTCCAGACCTTGGCCGGCTGCAATTAACATACGGAAAGTCTTTCAAAGTGACTTCGCGGCCAAGTTCTGTTTCTGAAGGATTCAAACTGGGCTTTGAGAGAAAATCTTTGCAGAGGAGGAGGAAGAAACAATTTGAAAAAAAACCAGGAGGTTTCTTCAGCAACTCTCCATGGCTTCACAGAACTGCATGAAGTACACAGTGGCTCAGGGATGGGTGGGTACCCGGGATGCTATGAGACAAAACTGTCGACGACTAGAGTGAGCGCAGGCACCGCACCACACATAGACACGGCCAGTCTTTCTTACATACACATGTAGAGACACTCCCGATATACAAGTACATATGCATATAAAATACACGTGTATGTGCACACCATATGTATATGATATACAGAATGTATGTTGGATGTGTACACACACACACACACACACACACACACCCTGGATTCTGGAGCTATGTCAAAGCCTCTCAGAGTGACCTTGAACAAGTCATTTCTCACCAAGTCTCAGTTTTCTCATCTGTGAAAGAGGTGTGTTTGGAAGAAATTGAAATGAGTGACCTCCACGGGCTTTCAGCTCTCGGAAGCTGCCTTCACTGCACCCACACAGAGCCTCACCCCCTCGCAGGCCAAGGCTTCTCGCCAGCCCTCTCTCCACAGCAAGACCTTCCTGGGCTCCCAACGGCAGACGAAAACCTGAGCTCAGTAAAGGTCAGCCCTGTCAGCCCCGACAGCCACGCATCGATCCATTGCTGGGAAAAACCTCTCTCCCACCAGCTCAGGCCAGCCACGAAGGCCTTCAGAAAAACAGAGGGAAGAGAAAAACCGAGAGAGAAGGTGAGCGTGAGGAGCAGAATGCACAATGTGTCTCACTTCTGCTTCTCCCAAGAGCCACAGACCCCACAGCTGCACAGCAGGGCTGGGTGAGCCCCGGGGAGCCTGGCGTAGAGGCCAGGGCTCTGCCACTGGCCAGCTGTGTGGCCGCCGAGTGGCCTTTCTGGGCCTCAGTGTGGTCCTCTGTCCCCTTCCTGTTGTCTACAACTACAAAAACCCAGATCTGAGGATCCTTTAGGGAACTCAACGAAAGCAAACTCCACTACTGCATCATGGCGCCTCTACCACAAGGCACGGGTCTGACTCCACCAGCTAGCCGTCTGTCACAGAAAAGAGCTGGGGGCCTTGGGACACGTGGAGCCAGGAGGGACCACTGATGGGCTCCTGTGTTTGAAAGGGGCAAGTGTCAGTAGCCACAGGGCTTCCATCTATCTATATCCGTTGTCTTTTCCTGCAAGGCTGACCTCCTTTCTTTCTGTAACCTGCCTGGCCCCTGTAGGCATTTCCACTTGAGACCCTGGCTATGCTGTGGCACATTTTGAGCAGCTCTGGTCCAAGTTTAATGCACTCTGCTGCTGTGGTCTTATTCTAAAATTCTGTCCTGTCCTGCCCTCATCTAACTAAGCAAACAATGAGCGTGCGCAAATGGCCCCCTGAAGCCTCACTAGGGTGCAAGATAACATCTGATTTGTGTACATGCGTAGGGGAGGGTGAAGGGGGGACTGCAGTGCCCTGTCCTGGGAGTGCTCACAGGCAGCACTTTGTGAAGATCAACACCCAAGAAGGCTCCTGGTGGCGGTCAAGGCCCTTCAGGGGCTGGTTCCCCTGGAGCTTCCCAGCCACATCTCCTACTGCCTGCACCCTCCCCCCAATCCACCCCACCGACCACAAGCCATGTTCCAGGCCAACCGCACCACCAGCCGTTCTGTACACCCACTCCACAGGGCCATCTCCATGTCTCATGCTGTTTCCTTCAACCAAAACGCCACCTTCTTTCCCTTTCTCGTGTCCAATTCTCTGATTTGTCAAGACCTAGCTCAAATACCACCTCCTCCAGGAAGCCTTTCTGGATTAATCATCCCAGCTGAGAGCCGTCCCGCACTGGTCTCTGAGTCCCCAGCCCTGGGTCTGTCACTGCCCATGTCCCAGGGCACACAGATTCAGGGCTGTCTATGACCCTATCTTGCTTCTCCTGTTGTTGGGGCTGGCTCCTCCTCTACAGCAGGAGCCAAGGCTGACTATCTGTGACTGACAGGTCCCCGTGGCCCCGCCCCCAGCACAGGGCCTTGCCCACAATGTCAATGCAGACCTAGTGAGCACTAAGTGTGTCCTTGATCCAGCCCCTTTCAGAGTCAGAACAGAAAAGGTCATGAAATCCATGCCAGAAAGAATTAGCGAAACACCAGTCCCTGATCTTTGCTAGAAACATGGAGACAGAGAGGCAGAGACAGGGAATAAAACACACAGAAAAGATAAGTGGACTGTTTCCTGCAGGGACCACTGTGCAGGTCCCATGAGTGAAAAGGGACTCTAGTGATCTCCAGAGCGGCTTAGCACCCACCCCCAGGCCTCAAAAGACTCTCCTGCCACAGTAATGACTGCACTCAGTTCAGCTCACTTCCGAAGAGCACAAACGTAAAACCTAAAATAAAAAGACACACAGTTTCTAAAGGGAGAAGCAAAAAAAGAGCAGGCCCAGACTGAAGCTGGCGAGGAAGACAGGAAGGCTCTAGCTTTTTCCTTAGCACCTTTTCTCTGCATCCATTTGGCCACTGGCAGATGCTTGGTCTGGAAACCTGAAGAGTTTCTTTGAATGTCCAGACTGCTGCCAGAAGCCCCCATCCCAGGGCCTAACACACCCGCCCCAGGTTCTGCAGAGTTCAGTGAATAACATTAAATTGTGTTCCCAGGAAAATCCAACTCACATATTTGTGATAAGTGTCTAATAAACTCACTATGGTCTCGAGTGTCCAGCCTCAACTGGGCTCGTACACGCAGTCATACACACTTTCCATGGTTCCACTTGAAGCAACTTCAGAGTTGGAATGAACGATTTAAAAGGTAGCCCACAGTAGAAAGTAACATTCCTCTCCAAGTTTCTAAAGTTCTTCACTGTCCTCCTACTCTAAATTTGGGGGAAACTCACCTTAAGCTTTGATTTGGGGACTATATTTTACTTTTAGACCCATATACTGGTGATGCTCTGTATTTTGGTAAATCTATTCAATTCAGCATCCACTGTGGTCCCACTCCATTCCAAGCCCAGAGCTAGGCCCCCAGTAGGGGATACTCAGTAAAATGTGCCTAAGGCTTCAGTCCTCAGGGGACTCCCTGAATTAAAGGAGAGTCTTAGACTAAAAACTAGACATTCAGGTGCCAGCAAAAGGCAAGGTGGATTTAGAAGTAGAGTAGAAACTGAAATTCATTCTAGCTAGGGGATCCAGGAAGGCTTCCTGTAAGAAGTGGCTGCGATGTGGGCTTCAGAGGACATCCAAATGTCATCATTTAGTGGGTACCAAAATCTGTCCCATCACCTGCCAGCCCAGGCTGCATTCTTGAGTCAAAGTGTACTGCCTCTGTCCCCAGGGAAGGAGTCCTCACTTTCTTCTAAGCAAGAGGCCAGTAAGCAGGACACATGCGGTGCTGGCACAGAATGAACCACAGAGACATGACTCTCCTTCGTTTCAACTCCCCAACAAGGTGGCTGAGAATGTAGGACACTGGTTGACAAACCGAGGACCCCTGACAGCTCTGAACCACGTCACGGTTTTTGTTAATAATTGTAGAACAGAGAGCACTGATTTCTGAGCAGGTACTGAGGGCAGCAGTGGCTGCCACTCTGTGTTGCTAACTGGCAGCTTACCAACATTGAATTGCGTTCCCAGGAAAATCCAACTCACGTATTTGTGATACATGGAAAGCTCCTGGGTGTGCAGCCAGTCAGTCCTGGCCAAAGCCCAGCAGCCACTTAGCTGGGCAGCCTCAGAGAAACCTCCTGAATCTCTGAGCCTGAGTTCCTTATTTGCAGTATGGTAATGACAACACTCAGAGGACTAAATAATGATGCATTTCAAAGTCCTTTGTGAATCAAAAAGTATTATACAAATGTGAGGGACTATTTGATGCTTACATCAGTCCTGGGCACATAGCACTTGCTTTGTGTGTCTGTTGCAAAAACGGATACACTGGGGCTTGTTTTTTGTGTTTTTTTTTTTAACAAAAATTATATTTCCAGATGTTTTTCTCATATTTCAACAAATGCGCAAAATTCTTGATTGTAAGGAAAGCGTCAAACTGGGAGTCCAAGCCCCTGATCTTCTTCTGTCTCTGCCTGTCCCTTCCAGGTTCACTTAGCCTCAGTTTCCCCAAATGGACGATGGTAAGGTGGGAAACAGACAAGATTGGTTTCCAGTCTTTCTGCCACTAAGAAATAGTTTTCCTCCCCTCTATTTCTGCCCAAATGACTCTTTGCTTGCTTAAATTATGAATCCAACCCCACACCTTTTAAAAATGTTCTATGAGGCTTTTTGTACGTATGGGCAAACAGAAAATTTCCGCAAGGCTGATAGGAAAGCTAAAACCAGCCTCCAGCCCCTATTACTGGCTCCAAAAAATATTTTTGTTCCAAAAGTGGCCCAGCCCCCTCCAGCTTGGAGACCCTCGAACCTCCTGGCACATTCCCAAGGCCTTTGGGAACTCCTTTGCTCAGCCCAAAGCTGACTTACTTTCCTGTGGCCCAGACCTTGGCCTGTCCCTCAGAGCAGCCAGGGGTCCTCCTCGGAAGAAAGCACCTCCCCCGGCTCGGCGCTGAGGCCTGAATGTCCCGCAGCTGACTAATGAGACGGAGGGTGAAGGTGTCATACCTTGCTGGGAAGTCGCAGTGCTAGTCCCGACCTGCACTGCCTGCCATCAAATTTTAATGCTTCTGCTGACATATTTATGGAATGCCTCACCAAGTGTTTGCGAGGAGACCAGACAAGATTTACCTCCACAATTACCACCACCACGCTCGGGCTTGGCTGTGTGCTGAGAACTTAGCAGCACAGAGGCCCTGCTTTCCCCTGTGCCCTGTGGAACGCGCTCAATTCTGCGCCCCTTCCTGCCCCCAGCAAGCCAGGCCTGGGGCTGGGGGAGGCGGAGATGAATCAGACACGGTCCCTGCCCACGGAGAGCCCACAGTCTGCAGGAGGGGCGGGCGCACACATAAATTACTTGCAACCCTGGGAGGCTGGGGCCAGTGTGCTGGTGCAGGTACGAGAAGCTGGTGGGGCTGAAGTAGGGAAGGGAGAGTTATTTTCCCTAACAGAGTCAGGGTCAAGGAGGACGCCAAAGACCCAAGCCGGGCCACCCAGCTGCTTCGGCTCTCCTGGTCACTCCTCTGCCTGGAAAAGCTCTCAGGGCCTCTCCTTCCCTTCCCCTGCCAGTCTCAGGATCTCGGTGGCCCCTCTCCTTCAGCGTCTGCACCCTATCTTCATTCCTTTGGGATTCTCTCTCCCAAGGCTGACTGACAATGGGATGGGCCCCCCACCCATTCCCCGGCTCCTCACCCCTCCTCACTGTGTCCGCAAATTCCTGTAAGTTTTACTGCGCTCCTGGCAAAGCTGCCGTGAGGAGAGGCGGAGGCAGGCAGGAATAAGGCACAGTGCCGGGAGCCAGTGGCTCTTAAGCCTTGCTGCACATTAACAATCACCTGGGAAGCTTTAACATCCAGATGACCAGGCCGTATCCCATACCTGCTCATAAGGAGCTCAGGTGAGAGGGGGCAGATCGTAATATTTGTCGCAACTTCCAAGGTGACGCCAATGTACAGCAGGTTTGAGAGCCAGGGGCAGCACTCGGTACTCACGTGTAGCATGGAGGAGGAGCCTCCTGCGCCCACCCGCAACTCTCTCAGCCAGAATCTGCTCTGTGAGGTGATCCCCAGCGATTCGGGTGCAGCATAGTTTGAGAGGCACTGAGCCATGTTAAAGAGCCTCCCTAGCATCCTCAGAGGCAGGCTGGTGTCCAGTCCCCACAGCCTCCGAAATGGGGCCCCAAAGGAGGCTGACTTCTAAGCAGGCAGCCACCATAATGTGACCACGAGGAAGGGCTGCTTCTGTGGGGGACTCTAGGCAGGCCACGGGGCAGCTGCCACTGTTACTCAGTGAGCTTGACAGGGCCATTCTGAGTGGGGAGCTGAATTAGGACAAGACTCATGGCTCCCAAGGCCGGACCAGGAGGCAGGAGCCCAATGCAGTCCTGTGCTCATGAAGAGCCATTTCTTCTAGGAGATCTAGGCTTTCATATGGATCCCCTGTGACCAGTCCACACACCTGGCTGAGAGGCGGCTCTGCAGGGAGGGAGTCGCCAAGAGGAGAGGGGAGGGGAGAGGGGAAGGGAGGGGAAGGGGAAAGATATCTTGGGAGGCCAAGGAAAGAAAAGTGAAGAAACCACCTAAGAGAGCAAATGCAGGGCTCAGTGGGAGGGAAAGATGTCCTGAGGAGCCTGCGGCAGACAGCGGCATTTTTATCCATCCTTTCAGCCACCAGATATTAACTGAGGGTCTACTAGGTACCAGGCACGGAGGATACAGCCCTGAACAGAGCAGACAACAGTACCTGCCCTCATGGAGCTTATATTCCAGCGGTACAGACAAAACAAGAAACCAGACAAGTCAAAACGAAGCGTCTGGCATGCTAGAGAACGATGCGTGCTAAAGAGAAAACACAAGGCAGGAGACAGAATAAGACATGCTGGGAGGAGGTGGAGTTTTAGATGGAGTGACCAGAACGACTCCACTGAAAAGGTGACTTTTGAAGAAAGAATGAAGGAAGCGAGAGTTTGCCGTGTGAATATCCGTGGGAAGAGTCCTCCAAGCAGAAGGAACGGCGAGTGCAAAGGCCCCGAGGCAGGAGTGTGGGTGTGTGTAGATGCGACAGCCAGGAGGCCTGTGTGGCTGAAGAGAAGGCAGAAGGTGGGGGGAAGAGGAGGCCAAGGAGGGAAGTGGGGAGGGGGAGACAGGTCCCCCTTTGGCGTCTGCTCTGAGTGTGCACAGGAGGGATGCATCCTGACTCCGATTTTAACAGGTTTTCTGCGGCGCGTTGTTGAGGATAGACTAAAGGAACAGGCCGGCAGCGGGGAGACCAGGAAAGAGGCTCACCTTCCCACTGACTGGACACCTCTGGCCCTTTCAGGTCTAATGCCACGAGTCTGGGAAGGGCCAGGCCATGTGGCCATGCAGAGGGTCAGCTGGCCAAAGCCAAGGGCACTCCCTGAGCAGGGCCAGGTGTGTGGGGGCTTCTGGCGGAGGGAAAGCACACTGGATTCTAGTCCCGGCTCTGCATGACCTTGGGCCGGCCCCTTCCTCTCGCTGAGCCTGTCACAAAAGTTGTAAAAATGGGTGCCTACGGGGTTGTGGTGAGGATTCTATGAAAGGATGAGAGTGGAAGCTCTGGGTAAACTGAGGAGGGGTGTGGGTCCGGAGTCCTGTTGTCTGCCACACACCAGGAAGCGGGAGGACGATGCATCCCGATTCTCCACTAGGGGGCGCCTGGGCAACTCTCTCTCCCGCAGCAATGAACTTCGCAGGCAGCAAGCAGCCTGGCCTCCCTCATTTCACACGTCCCCAGCACCGCTCTCTGGGGTGGGAACAGATGTGCCCCTGAGCGGTCCTCATGCTGCCTGAGATCCTGTGGTTGGCAGGACATGTTCTCTCCAAAAGGTGTTCAGCACAGCCCAACAGCAGCAATTTGAGAGGTTGGCAGGTGGAGCCCTAACGTTCCATCATGCCATGACCCCCCAGTAAACAAACCAAAAAGAAGATGGAACGGAAGCCAGGCACAGGGGCTTACGCCTGTAATCCCAGCACTTTAGGGGGCCGAAGTGGGCGGATCACCTGAGGTCAGGAGTTCAAGACCAACCTGGATAACATGCTGAAACCCAATCTCTACTAAAAATACAAAAATCATCCTGGCGTGGTGGCGGGCACCTGCAATTGCAGCTACTCGGGAGGCTGAGGCATGAGAATCACTTGAACCCAAGAGGCAGAGGTTGCAGTGAGCAGAGATCGCGCCGTTGCACTCCAGCCTGGGCAAAAAGAGCAAAACTCCTTCTCAAAAAAACCCCCAAAAAACAAAAAACAACAACAAAAGAAAAACGGAAAGGAAAAGCAATACGGGAAAGAGAGACCACCCCTGGCTGGGGGCGTTTGGTCTGAAGCAGGCAGGTGGGTGGCTTTGGGTTCAGCCCTGCCCAGGTTTGTGTGCTGTTTCCCATCTCTGTCCACAGATTCTTTAAGGTGGCTCCTCACATGTTCACTGGGCATCTGCCCTGTGCTAGGCTATGTGCTGGGAGCGGGTGGGCGGTCCTGTGATGCAGCAGAAACTCAGGCTCATGAGCTCCTGCCTACTCCCTGAAGAGGTGGGAGCCAGCAAGGGCTTTGAGCTCTTAGGGTCTCTCTCACCTCTTCACCTCTCCATTTATCTGAAGATTCAAAAGGCCCAATAAGATGCCCTTAAAACAGACCAAGGGGGCAGGGCAGGCACGCAGGGAAGGGTAGGTTGTTCACTGCACCAGAGTCATCGGCTGACTGAACAAGTGGGAACTGAGGTCCAGCCTGCTCTCCACACACCACACCCTACGTCCTGCTCTCCATACGCCACACCCTAAGTCCTGGCGTGGGGCCTCATCTGCTCAAGAGAAGGAACAGACAGGTGGGGACAGCCCAGGGGAAACTTTGAGACAAATCCTACTGCATGACCTCTCCCTTCTGCAGTAGCTGCTTCACAGTGCTGTCGTTGATCAGGGGAGGAACAGAAGGATGAGTACAATGGATCTGTACTTAACCTTATGTTCTTCCCCTGATCGATGACAGCAGGTTCTTTTCTTTCAATCTGCATTTATCTTAGTCTTTTATTTTTTAGAGACAGGGTCTCACTCTGTTGCTCAAGCTGGAGTGCAGTGGCACCATCATAGCTCACTGCAGCCTCAAACTCCTGGTCTCAAACGAGCCTCCCACCTTGGCCTCCCAAAGTGCTGGGATTACAGGTGTGAGCTACTGTGCCCAGCCTCGACCTACATTTATTTAGTGTCAATGATGTGCCAAGTACTGTGAGAGGCACAAATCATCGGTCAGGTGATGTCATCATGCCTTTCACCGATACAGAAACTGAGGCCCAGCACAATTCAGGAACATGCTCTAGGGCACATTGCCAGGCAGAGGCAGGCTCCAGCTCTCAGGGCCCTGTGTTTTCACTTGTTAAAAGGGCTCTAGAACCCGTGAGTCTGCTAGGCTCTATCCTGGTACTATCACTTGGGCAAGTTACTCAGTGCAAGCTGTTGCCTCCACTTCCTACTCTGAAATCAACAGCAGCCTGGTGGGGGCGTTGCAAAAAATAGGCAAGTCAGGAATGAAAGGCAGTTAGGTTGGGGCTGGCATACAGAAATGCTCAGTAGGGCTGGGTGCGGTGGCTCACGCCTGTAATCCCAGCACTTTGGGAGGCCAAGGCAGGTGGCTCATGAGGTCAGGAGTTCGAGACCAGTCTGGCCAACATAGTGAAATCCTGTCTCTACTAAAAATATAAGTTAGCCAGGTGTGGTGGCATGCACCTGTAGTCTCAGCTACTTAGGAGGCTGAGGCAGGAGAATCGCTTGAACTCGGGAGGCGGAGGTTGCAATGAGCCAAGATTGCACCACTGCACCCCAGCCTGGGTGACAGAGTGAGGTTCCATCTCAAAAACAAAAACAAAGAAACAAACAAACAAACAAGTGCTCAGCAGATGTCAGGTACGGCTGCGAAGCAGGGCCTTTTCCCTCTCACTTATCCTCACAGGAACCCTGGGAAGAAGACCATAACCACGCAGGCTGAGGTCCAGAGACAGGAAGGTGACTTCCCTGAAAGGCTGGTAAACCTACAGGCAGAACTAAGGCCAAGAGTGCCGAGTCCTGGTCCATGCAGCTTCTCAGCCTCCCTAATTCTCCACTAGAGCCTGAGGAGTTCCAGGAGTGGACCTGGACAGAGACAGTTCAGATACTGGGGAGGGCAAGGAGGGATGTATTAGGTCAGGACTAAAAGACAGAGTGGGGAGCAGGGCAGGACTTGAACTTGATCCTTGTGGATGATCCAGGTGGGAGAAGGTTGTCCAGAGTCCCCACAGGGCCACTCTCAGAACCCACCAGCTGTGAGGGTCTCTGTGCCCCAGCCGGACCCTGAGTCAGGAGACCCCAACTCCACCCTCACCTGCCCCCATCGGCCCAGGCCAGCTAAGGCTGGTGGGCTTGAGCGTAGGCCTGCCTCCCCCAGCAGCCCACCTGCCTGCCCGCCTCCTCCAGCCCGGCCGGCCTGGTGGCAGGCCCTGCCTGCTCCCCTGGGAGCCCGCCGCCAGGCCTGATGGCGCTGACGGAGGGAGGGAGGCCGCCAAGCTGTCAGTCTGGAGGTGCCCCTCGGAGCCCCTCCTGGCTGGAGCGAGGAGGGTGGGCCGGCGCCGGAGCCGGGCTGTCAGGGCCTTCACAGAGACGAGGCCGGAGAGGCGCTGCCTGACAGCTCGCCCACCGAATTAGGACCATTTGCATGCTAATTTCCAGCGCTCTAACGGGCTGGCAGGCGGGCTGGGGTGTGGAGAGTGTGCAGAGAGAGGCACCACAGCCTCCCCGCCCGCGACAGAACAATGCTTGACTGATCTAGCTGCGTTAACGAGCAAATTATGGTAATTTTGTTATTACAAATGCATAGAAATTTCCAAAGCAGGCAGCCATTCAGGACAGCTCCCTGCTCCTCCCCACTCCTAAATACAGAACCCCCTATTTGCACACACGGCCAGGCACCCATTTCAGACGAAGATTCCCTGGGGCTTCCCTCAGTTCTCCCAGAGAGGCCCAGGGTGAGCCCGGCCAGAGCCGAGCTCTGCTCAGGACATCCATCAGGGTCGGCAGCCCTCAGCTCAGCCCACACCTTGCCCTCTTGTCCCCCTGTAGTCTCTGCCTAGCCCCTGGGCCTAGCAACCCCGCAGAACCTCCACATGCAAGCTGATTTCTTTCCATCTGAGAAGGTAGCGTGGGTGATCCTCCTAGGTCTTGGGAAATTCATTCAGTCATTTCTGTGCCCATTCTTTGAATTAGGCCCAGCACCCACGAGGGACTCAGGGACTGTTGAATGAATGAATGAGTGAGTGAAGGAAGGAGGAAGGAAGGGAAGAGAGGAGGGAGGGCAGAGGGAGAGGCTGGGGAGAGAGGGAGAGAAGGAAGAAGCGGAGGAAGACCAGAACATATCCCACCAATGGAGACAATCAAGAGAGACCGCACACGGCCAGCTCATGGGTGGTGTAATTAATCCAAGACTTCACCAGAGGAGTTTATTTGCCAACCAGTAAGCCCTCCCGGTATTTATAATTGTCCACTGTCAAAATCACAATTTGTCCCAGTTTTTCTGGTAGTCTTCTTTTGATTAAAAGCATGTTTTTGGAAGCCTGCTCTGGAATGCATCCAGACAGGAGCTGTTTCCGAAAAAGTGAGCTCCCAGCTCTCAGCAGCAAAGCGTGGGTTGCTCCAGGAGCAGGGCCGGGCACGAAGGATGGCTCAGTGGTGCCGCGCTGTGAAGTCTGCCCACCCTTGGGCAGGTGGGGCGGGCCTGCATCCACTCCTGCTCCCACTGGGAACCACTGGCAGTCCTCCTATTTTATGACAGGGATTTCAGGTTGGGGGCTAATGTTACTGAAAGGTCAGGAAGCTGCCTCAAATCCATTTTGGGAGTCAGTGGGGAATAAATGATCAATTACAGAGGAGACCAGCAGCGGGGAAGGTGTGCTCCTGGTGGCTGAAGAAGCCCAGGCGGGCCGGGCCTCACCGGGGAGCGTTGGAGGCAGAGGCCTAAACAGAAGCCAAGACTTCAGAACCTCAGCCGGGGTCGTGGTCAGATTTGTCTATTTGTCTGATTTTCTAACTGGGTCACGACTTCCAGAGGGAAACTGAACCCAGGAACAGAAAACAATCATTTCTTTGTGTCTAGCTACTGACTCTGTGGGGGGAGCTGCAGCCCCGGCATGCCTGCAGGTCTCAGGCCAACCTCGGCCAGGCCTGGGGAGCCCACTGTCACCTGATCCTGAGGCCCTGAGAGAAGATGCTTTTATAGCTGGCCAGGTCCCAGGGCCAGGGAGAGGATCTGGGTTCAGGAAGAGCACCACAAAAGTTGGGCTGAAGGTGGGGGTCTTGATTTGGGTTGCTGTAGAAGCCAGGGCGCCCAGGAACCACCCCTTTTATACCAGTTCTGCAGAAGGATAGGAGAAACAATTGCTTCTTTTTTATTGCTTCAGTGAGGAACTGGGGGGTGGGGAAAATAGGGCAGAAGAGGGTCCCCGGCTTTCCCTCTGACTTGCCATGTGACTTTGAACAAGTCCTTTCCTTGTCCTCATCTGCACAGCCCTGGGTTGATTTTTAAGGTTGAGTCCAGCCCTGTCCATCAGTGATGGATGGAAAAGCAGCTACGGAACAAATAAGGGCCTCTCCGGTCCCCTCTGAGGTGGGGGTTAAACGCCGTTCCCCCGACCCCAGCAGGCACAGCTCAATCTACAAAGGGGCTAACAGCCTTCAAAGCTTCTCCTGCAGAGCGGATTTCCTGAAGCCAAAGGCAAGGCCCTCGGCTAGGGCGTCTGTTGAATCAACGTCTTTGCTGCTGCCCTCAGTGCTGACTCTACAGCCCACAAAAGGTCCTGAATGGGGTGGCAGGTGGGACATGGCTGGTCTCCTGCTTCCCAAGGCTAGATTCCAGTTTCTTTGCATTCATTTTCCAAATGTGTCTGGCTCGTTCCTGGGGAGTCCTTCTCTTCCCAGGAACCCCACACCCAAAGTGCTCATGGAAAAGGTGTACATTCACAAAGCTCCAGTGCAAAATTCTACGGGCCATGGGAAACAGCTTCAACTCACTCCCTGGTATACACCTGGGGTCCCTGCTTAGACCTGCTCGTGCCACACCATGAAAGCAATTTCTGGGCCGTAACACAGTGTTTCTAAGAGTCACACTCCAAATTGGCATAGTCCCTCCCTTGTCATCTAGGCTGAACCACTTGCTGGTAACCCACTTAAGCCTCAGTTTTCACCTCTGTAAAATGGGGCTACCATGAGGCTCTGCTACAGTTACACATGAGAGGGGCTCATGAATAGCAAAGCTCTGTCCAGATGGGGGTTCGTCTTCTTAGCATCATTGCGAACAAGACCTCAAGACGGCCACAGCGGTCAGGCACTCTGCCCTGGCAGGACAACGCCCAGGGCATTTTTGACCTGGGATTGCTCTTCAGGCAAAGGACGTGGTAACACAGTTGTCATTTCATATTTTCCTTTCTAGCCGCTTTCATCTCTCTTCTCTTTTCCACTCCTTCCCTCTTCCTTTCTCTCTTTCTCTCAGCCCTGGATTTAAGTCTCCCTGTTTCGGGCCCTTTATTTGTGCCCGTTGCACATAGACTCCTTATAAAGAAAATTCATTTGTTCAGGGTCACCGCATGGTTTTTCATTAAAAACAAATTACCCGCATTCAGGGAGGACATCTGGGCTTCGCGGGTCCCATTAATGACTATATTTCCTGCCTCCCCAGCCCGGTTGGGCTCCCCTTGCCTGTCACCCCGCGTTCCCGGCCCCGGGAGGACAATGAGAGTGACAGTCAAGTGAAAGGGAAAACATGAGGGATGAGGGCGAGAGGCGAGTCCCCTGAGAGGGGAAGGAGGGAAAAGTGAAAAAAATAAATAACTCGAACAGAGGGTAACAAGGGCCATTGTCTCAGCGTCTTCCTGTGAGAAGCCAGAGCAAATATTGGAAGAAGGACTGGGGCGTTTCAGTGGTGCTCAAGCCCTGTTTAATTACACAGTTGGACCCTAAGCCCTGGACTCTGGACTGGGCAAGATGGGGAGGGGCGTGTGCTGTATTCCAATAAATCCCACCCACAGCCACTGAGCACCTACTGCAGGCCGGGCCAGGATCTCAGAGGAATTCCAGGCAGCCTTGACCTCAGAAGCAGCTGGGAGACGGGTGCACTGGGTCCCTGCAGCAGACCATAGGCAGTGCCCTGCGGGTGCACACAGTGGGGAGGTGAGGGACTGGGGTGGGAGGCTTCCTGTAAGAGAACGTCTTTAATCGGGGTCTAGGAGCATATGTCACACACAGACAGGTGAGGATGGGGAGGAAGTATACCGGAGTTGCAAGTGTGAGCTCCCTGGCGTCCCAGCAGGATGAGCTCTTCCTGGGCCATAAAAGAACTTGAGTTAGGAAGGCCACTCATGTCCCTGAGGCAGCACCTTCCCTGGGCCCAGAGCCCATAGATAGTCTCCATTGACACCAGGGGCTCAGAGACCCTAAGTTCCAGGCCCCAAGGCCAGCTGTTCCCTGACTGGCCGCATCCCCCTGACAAGGCAACCCCACCTCCCCAGAGCCAATCAGCCTGCCTCTGAGATGGATATGCACACTCCAACCTCACAACATGCTTTCAAATGGCAACTGGGGCTAACAGCTGTGTGTCCCTTGACACACTCTAAAGCACCATGCAGGCTGAGGGTGGGGAAGCATGGCGCTTGTTGCTAGAATGAGCTTCCAGGCATGGGTGGTTTTGCCTCGTTTGAGAACACTCTCCTTTTGGAAGGCAGGAGCCAAGCCCCACTGGCTCTCACTGCCCCGGGGGCTTCAGGCACTGCCAGAAGTTCTCTGGATAGCAGTATCCCAGGTGGAGCGACGCTCAGGGTTAGAGGCAGTGGTTGGTCCAGATGAAGAATGACAGCTGTCAGGGTCTTGGAGACAGGGGCTGCAGATCCCAGCAAGTCAAAGGGAGTCAAACTCTGACAGCCCCAGTAGACTAAAGCTGGGCTTCAGAAAGACTCCAGTGTGTTCAGAGCAAAGCACATGTCCGTCTCCACTGTCCCTGCCCCGCCTGAAACACTCAGCTCCTCCCTCCTCACTCTACCTCCCACTGGCTAACATATGTTCCTCTCTCAACAACAAACCTGAAAATTGTCTCTTCCTAGATTCCTCCCCTGCCCTAAAGGCAGCACCACAGATGACTTGGAAAGCTTTAGCTGCACTCCTATTCTTTGATGTGTTTTCTCAATCTTAGCAAAACTCTCTGCAAAAGCACCTTTAGACATGCCCAGCCCTGCCATACAGAGATTCCAAACCTCTCTATGCCTGACATCCCCAGTCTAGGCTGGATCCCCCTTCTCTGTGTTCCCAGACACCCTGGGCTTGCCTGTTACTACAACTGGCCACCATAGCCCCTCACAGGTTTGCCTGACAAGGGTCATGGCTTTTGATCTTGTGTCCTTAGGCTAATGCCTGGCACATGTAGATGCTCAATAAATGTTGGAAGGGAGAAGGAAAGGAAGGAAGCTATAGTGGATGGATAGATAAATGGATGGATGGATAGATGCTCAATAAATGTTGGAAGGGAGAAGGAAAGGAAGGAAGCTATAGTGGATGGATAGATAAATGGATGGATGGATAGATGCTCAATAAATGTTGGAAGGGAGAAGGAAAGGAAGGAAGCT